>PVJO010016842.1:0-40802 GCA_004026905.1 Hystrix cristata
CTTTTTCCCCGCAGCCCCGCCAGCACTTGTTATTGGTTGATTTCTTGATAATAGCTATTCTTTCTGGAGTGAGATGGTATCTTAGTGTTGTTTTGATCTGCATCTCTCAAATGACCAATGATGTTGAACATTTTTTCATATATTTATTTGCCATTTTTATTTCTTCATCTGAGAAATGTTTATTCATTTCAGATGCCCAATTTTGGGTAGGGTCTTTAAATTTGGGGGGTTTGATCTTTTTGAGTTCTTTATATATTCTGGATGTTAGACCTTTGTCTGAGGGACAGCTGGCAAAAATTTTCTCCCAGTTTGTGATTTTTCGCCCTACTCTGTTAGTAATTTCTTTTGCCGTGCAAAAGCCTATTAATAGGATGTGGTCCCAAGCATCAATTCTTTGAATTGTTTCCTGTGCAGTCTGAGTTTTATTCATAAATTACATATTGTCTTTTTATGCTTAAAATGGTCCCTGAAATGGTTTCCATTGGTACAAGTGTAAAGGGAAGAAATGACTCATTTCAGGGCCTTAGACAGAAATAAGACATGCTGCGACGTACTCATGGCCTGTTACTGCCACCCTGCAGAAGCACAGAGCCGGCAGTGCCACGGGTATGCAAAGGAAACCAGGTTTCTCAAAGGCTGGGCTTTGAGCTGGGTCGTGAGTCGGTAGGAAAGGAGGTAGATTGTGGGTGAAGGCAGGAAAGTCAGAGGCCCGAGTGCAAATATGTTAATGCAGCTGCCTCAGGAGAGCAAATCCAAGTGTGTCCAAGGAAGCAGGCCTGGCATAGTGCCTGGCGTATAACCGATGCTTGGTGTTGATAGAAAAGAGGAGGGATTATTTCACTCTTAGGCTCAAAATCTTCCCATCAGACTCTGAATAAAATCTTAGGACCTCATCCTGGTTCTTTCCGGTCTGCATTTCTGCCCTCTCAGCTTTCTCACAATTTCTGAACACTATGATGAGTTCTGCTGCAGCCCATCATCTCCTTCTCTCCATTGCTCACTTCTCCAAACTTCTTGCCAACAGTTTCCTCCTCGGACACATCATTTTCCTGTCCACTTCATCTAAAATAGTCACTCCCCAGTATTAACTGAAATGATTTAAAACAGGGATTCTCTCAACCTCTCTGTTGCTCTACATGGGTGGCTTACCTAAACAAGTCATGAGGTATGTAATAAATAAATCTTGATAGGACTGAAATCCAGAGCATTGCACATAGTAGGCATTCCATAATCATCTAAAAGAAGTTTTCTATTTATTTAAATAATTTAATGCAGAATCAGAATTTTCTAATATTGATCTTTCACTTGTGTTTTAATATGCTTTCCTGAGCAAGCAGAGGAAAAAGGAGGGTGGAGAAATATACTGGAGCCAGGCCTGGTGGCACACTCCCGTACTTCCAGCACTTGGGAGGTTGAGGCAGGAGGACTGCCATGAGTTCAAGGCCAACCTGGACTACATAGTGAGACCTTGTCTCAAAAATAAATTTTAAAAATTAGAATTTAAAAGTCACCAATTTTGTATGTTGGGGCAGTGTGTATTTCAGATTTACTGCCTTAAAAAATCATCCCCAAATCTCATCGCTAGAAAGCCTTCTTCTATATCCCTGATTTGCACCTAAATGTATACATAACTCTTGTATTTGTATGTTATATTCATTTTTAATGTAATGTTAAATTGGAAATTTAAGTGAAATATGAAAGTTTGTGTGCAGCAGATTGTTGTACCATACAAGGCAACCCAGATTGTTTATAAAACAGGAATTTAGCAGTGAGTTGAGACTAACTGCCTTTGTACAGGTTCCTTGGCTCTTTACAGTTCTCCAGCACTTCTCCACCCTTGCAAAGCCACTCTTATCTCACTGAGCAGCTGACCCAAAGATGACTCATGTTTTCACACAGACACACCTTTTACTTTAACTTATCTACTTCCTCCTACGTGGGATGCCTTTTAGTCCATACAAATTCCATCCAATAAAAAAAAAATTCGATTATAAAAATAAATATCGCATTACAGAAAAAAAGGAAAAATATTACTCATAAAGTAGCTCCCATTCGTTCTAGCCTTTTTTTTTAATAGACACATAAAAGTTGTAAATTTTTATGGAATTCCAGGTGCTGTTTGGATACATGTATACACTGTATACTGTTCAAATCCCTATCTATCTCTTCAAACATCTATCATTTCCTCATGGCAAAAACATCTTTCTGTTAGCTTTTTAAAAAACATATGGTACACTGTACCTTATTGTTATCTAGTTATCCTACTGAACAACAGCCCTCAAATCCAGGCTTTCAGTGTAGTAGGTATGTACTCTACCATACCACAGGCCCTGTCATTCATTTTTTGAGGCCATTTTTTTTTTCTTGCTTATTTTTTTATTGCAATGTTAGGGATCAAACTCAAGGCCTTATGCATGCCAGGCAAATGTTTACCACCGGGCTAAATTCCCAGATCCTGTCACTTTTTTTTTTGAGACAGGGTCTTGCTATGTAGTTCAGGCTGCCCTTGCGTTCACTATGTAGTCCAGGCTGGCTTCAAACTCACCGCAGTCCTCTTGCCTCAGCCTCCCAAGCGCTGGGATTACAAGCGTGTGCCACCACACCCAGTTCTGTCACTCATTTTTGAAAGATATTTTTGTTGTGCATAGAATTTAGACCTGACGCTCTTTCTCTTTAAATATGTCACTGTTCAGTTTTTGTTTTTGTTTTTAGGCAGGTATAATTTCTGAAGAACAGCAGTTTTTTACTGTTGTTCTTATCATCTTTGATCTGTATATAATGTGTCTTTTCTTTTGCCTCTTCTCTGCCTATTTTCTTTTTAATCTTTGGTTTTTAGCATAGTGTATCTAGTTTTTGTTTTTGTTTCGTTTTAATCCTTCTGAACCTTTTGCAACTGTGGTTTGATATGTTCATCATTTTTGGGAAAAACTCGACAATTTTCTCTTCAAATATTTCCATCTCTCCCATTTTATCTCCCTACTCTTGGGATTCAGATTACACAAGATGGGCCCTATGACATTGTACCACAGCTCTTGCATCTTATTTCTCTTATTTTCTTCTTCTTTTTTTTTTCCCCCTTTTGATCTTCATCTTGAATTATTCCTCCTGGCCTGTGTTCAAATTCACTCTTTCCTTGGTTGTGTCAAATCTACAGATGTGTCTACAGAAGTCATTTTTATATTGTTTATCATGTTGACTGTCTCGCAGTTTTTCCTTCTCTCTTCAGAGTTGGTCCCCATCTTTTCCTCTTATGGCTAATATATTTGCCATAATTATTTAAATTTCCTATCTGATAGTTCCAATATCCACATCATCTCTAAATCAGATTCTGTTGATTGCTTTGCCTCTTGAAAATGGGCTCAAAATCTCTGTGTGTACTCTATCTTCTGCTTTAATTGCTTGATGAACACAGTGTAGAAAAATTGAAGCTGAAGAAAATAGTAATAAATACTGGAAATGACATCTCTTTTTCTGCTAGGCCTGTGGAGGCTGAGCTGATACAGTCAGATATCATGCTGGGTTTGTCCTTTGTTTTTGCTGTATTTATGTTCTATGTATCGCTAGTTTTAAATTCCACTGAATTTACCATCTCCTTAGGGTGCAGCTGGTTCCCAGATGTTCTTCCTTAATATTCTGCTTCTCCCTTTACTCTAAGCCTTCTCTAGGAGTTTGTGCCCCAGAGAGGGTCTCTCTAAACTCTTGACTCTTCCCCAGCAGTAGACTTCCACTGTTGTTACTTGGTGGCTGTCATTTGGGGCGTGCTGGGGGCAGAGCGCAGAGGAGTTTCCTGTGTTCTTGCTGTAGTGTCAGCCTTGTCCAGACCTTCTATCTCTGGGCATCACGGATGTTTTTTTCAGTGATCATGAACCTCACCCAGAGGTAAAAATCCTCTAGCAGGCTGGAGCCAGCACAAGTTCCTACCCTTCCTCCAGTGTTGAGAGAGTTTTGCTCTTCTCCCACCTGCATTCTCCCAGATGCAGTGGCGTGTCACCTGTGCTGCGGGGCAGCAAGATTCGTTACTCTTACCCTAGGAGGTGAGGAGGTAAGTGTTTTTCAGGAGAGAGGCCTGAGTGGAGCCCACAGAAATTGCTACTCTCCTCTCCAGGCCTATACAGTGCTACCGAGAGACACTTCCTAGGATCTCTGATCCAGACCCAGTCTTGCTCATCTGTGTCCAGTGAAGTTGGTGGAAAATAACCTGCAAGCTGGTGCAAACTACCCCTGGGGCTTGTGCTCTCCTGCTAGGACAAATGCAGCCTTCAGCCACATGTTCCATGCTTTTCCTGGCCCCTTCTGGCTTGCTTGTGTAGCAGCTTTGCCTTCTTCCTGTGCTCTGCCACAATAAGTCAGCGCTTTCGTCGTCTTTCTGAAGGTGCTTATTTTTTCTCAGCTTTCTGGGATGTTTGATGCCCTGTGACGTCAGTTTTCTGGGATTCAAGAAAAGTTATGAGTTTTATATTTCTTTTTCTTGTTAGTTTTGGAACAACATTCTTTGCAGCTTTCTATATCTGAGGCAGGAACCTGATTTCCTAAGGATTTGAAATGTCCTATTTATAATATTCTACATCCTAATATATATTTGGATCTGGACTTTTGGAACTTTATTATATTCAATTAATCTGCAAATTTATTCATCTATCAGTTGTATGAAGTACATGGTTTTATTACAAATGAGGATGAGGGAGATTTCATCCTCAAACATTTCACAGATCTTGCTTATTTTACTTGTTTCTATGAACTGTAGAATAACTGCCACTTTAGAGTAGAAAAAGAATTGAATTGAAAATAATCCATGCCTAAAACAGGACTCTGCAGTTATAAAAGACTCCCCAATTTCAATCCTTTTAACAATTTAATAATAATGTTTTTTGGTTACCTAATCCATATATTTTTTTTTTGTGTGTGTGGTGCCGGGGATCGAACTCAGGCCCTTGTGCTTGCAAGGCAAGCACTCCAATCACTGAGCTAAATCCCCAGCCCCCTAATCCATATTTATTAACTACCACAAAATTAGAAAACATAGATAAACCAAGAGATGGAGGGAGGGTGGAGGGGAGGAGAAAGGGAAGCACAAAGAAGATGTGTAACATATATGCACCAACTTCTCATAATAAACATCAACATTGTATACTACAACATGTACTAGTAAAAATAAACAAAATTAAAATGAAAAAACATAGACCAGTAAAAAGACTAAAGTTAATTGAAATTACACCCTTCAACTATATGACTATCAAGCCAGATCTTTAACTACATGGACAGACATATATTACAAGCATTTCCACATAGTTTCACACTGAACTATCATATGCATTTTTAAACTTAAAATTGATGGGCATTTCACATAAATGTGCTCCCTAATTCTGGAACAGTAATTCCAAATATGCTTCCCGAAACTCTAAAGATATTGAGGATCTTTTTGACGATACTTTTCCTGAGCTACCTGGACAGGATTAGAGGCTGAAGAGATGAACAGACTGAGCAAGATTCTAGCCCACCGTCCTCTCTTCTAGCAGAACATTTATTTATCTCTTTTACTTACTAGGAGTCTAATTCAGTTTTGCTTATAAAAAAAAGATTGTGAAGTTAAAAGTAAGCTTGAGAAAAATTATTTTGCAACACTAATTTATTATAAACTATTTAAGGCCTATTAAAAAAAGCATGATAATATAAAACCTGAGCATCTACCACTCTTTTCAAGAAATGGATATAAATGAAGCTTTCTGGACATCTCTTCTTCATTCTTCAGAAATAATCACTATCTTGAATTTGGTGTCTATCATTCTCCCACATGCTTTTTTATTTTTTGCTACACGTTTACCTATAAATAAAATGTTATTTTGCAGTAGTCCATAATTAGTGTAACATACACATGCTTCCTTCTGCAACTACTTTTTTGAGATGTTTTGTTTTTTAAAAATCCTATTTAATGTTGATACATGTAGTTCATTCAATTTTATTAATGAATACATTATACTATAGGGTACAAAGCAATTAGTTTATCCATTTTGTTGATGCATAGTTCAACTGTTTTATCTTTTTTTTTTTTTTTTTTTTACTACAAACAATACTGCAGTGAACACTTCAGTTGATGTGGTGTCTGTGTGATTTGTTTTTTTGTGGGGGGCAGTGTGGTGCTGGGGATTGAACTCAGGGCCTTGCGCTTGCTAGGCAAGTGCTCTACCACTTGAACTAAATCCCCAACCCCAATTTTTTTTTTTTTTTAAAGACAGGTTTTCTTTATGTAGCAAGGGCTGGCTCAAAACACCTGGGCTCAAGTGATCCTTCTGCCTCTGCCTCTCAGGTAGCTAAGATTACAGGCACATATCACTGCTCCTGGCTACAGGAATATGTGTAATGTGTCTTAACTGGGGTACAGGTACCGAGGGCTGGCTAGCTGCAGCTATGAGCTCTAGCTATGAACTGACTTTTTCGTGCCCTATTATATAAAGCCATTACTAGCATTTCCTAGGTATTTCATGTTGTAAAAGAAGTTGACAAGCACTGCTTTAGGGAATATATGTAGAAAACAGGATTGCTAGATTGTGGGTTATATTTTTTGACTCTACTAGAAAAATTTCAGATTCCTTTTTAAAGAATTGGGGGCAATTTATAAAATGTGCCTTAAGAGTACATGAAAATTCCAGTCGCTCGTTTCACTGACACATCATTTTTTTTTCATTCTTGCCAATCTGAAATAACCTCTCACTGTGGTCTTAATTTGCACAGTATTTCATTAATAATGGGGCTTTTTAAGAGGTTTTTATAACCTCTGTAATGTCTATTGGCTATTTTGGGTTCCCTTTCTATTAATCTTCAGCAAATTCTTAGTTCATAATTTAAGGACTAATCCTGAAATTTACCAGTTACATGTCTCACAAATATCTTTTCTCATTATATGACTTATTGTTACATTTTATGTTATTTTATTCATGAATTTAAGATTTGAATGCAATAAAATATATCAGTAAATTTCTTTATGATTTCATCTGTTTTATTTAAAATTCTTTTTTTTTTTAGAGCAGAAAGATATAGTCTACATTTTATTTAAAATGTTAAGGTTTTGCTCCTCATATTTAGGGTTCTAATTTGCCTGGAATTTATTCCTGAATGTGAAATGTAGGGATCTAATTTTGCTATTATTTTATTGAGATAAGCAATGGTCTCAATAATTCGTTTTGAGACTCACTATATAGTCTGGGTTGGTCTTGAACTCACTATGTAGCCCAGGCTGGCCTCAAACTTGCAATCCTCGCACCTTGGTTTCCCAAGTCCAACCATTCTTTCTCTGTTACGGTGCTGTATATGTGATTTTTCAAGTTCCTATAAAAGTTTGGGCCTGTTTTGGAGTTCTATATCACTTTCTACTCAAGTGAGTTCAACATTGTTTTAAATACCATGTTTTATATTATACTGATGGTTCTTAAGGTATTCATTTTATTTTTGGCTATTCTTGGCACTTTGCTCACTCATAAATTTTATATCCCAGAGCAAATACCATGTTTTATATTATATTGATGGTTCTTAAGGTATTCATTTTATTTTTGGCTATTCTTGGCACTTTGCTCACTCATAAATTTTATATCCCAGAGCTTAAATTCTCAATTTTGAGGAATAATAGACTCCCTAAATTATTTGTTTTAATTTTTTGTTTTGTATCTAGGAATGCAATTGATTTTTTAAAGAGATCTTGTATCCTGAGGTCTTGGTAAATTACTAGTTCCAGTAGATGTTCTATTGATTCCTTAGGATTTTTTATGGAAGCAATATGTCTGTCATCTGGAAATACCTTTACCTACAAACAGGTATGCCTTTTGTTTTTATTTAATATACTAGCTGTTAGATAACCAGCTAGGACTGCCAATAAAATGTTGAATGGAATAGGAAAAGGGAGACTAGGAGAGGATATCCACTACTTCTTCCTGATCTTAGGAAGAAAACATTTTATACTTCACCATTGTATCAGCTGCAGGCTTCTAAGGGATGACTTTTATCATACTGAGGAAGTTTTCTTATATTCCTAGTTCACTGGAACTTCTAAATTATAAATTGTTACTGCATTTTGTTACATACTTTCCAGCATCTATTCAAATGCTTATATGGTTTTCTTTATTTACTGTTAATATGATGGATTGTGTTGATTTTCAAATGTTACACTAATCTTCAATTCTGCTACAAACTACATTTAACCATGATGATTTATCATATTTACATATCCATTGATTTAGTAATAGTGCTAAAGATTTTTGCATTTACATTCCTAAGGGATATTGTTTTGAAGTTTTCTTGTAATGCCTTCATTAATTAAATTTCAGGATTAAGGTTATACTGACCTCACGAAATGAATTAGACAATGTATCCTCCTCCTTTGTTTCCTGAAGAGTTTGTATAAATTTGTGCTATTTCTTTCTTAATTTTTGATAAAATTCACCACAGAGACCATTTGGGTCTTTAGTTCTCTGTGAGTCACAGCTCTTTTAAAATCTGTTTCTGATAAAAATTGGGTATTGTGTCAGCTTCATCAGGAACCAACTATATTTCAAAGAATCTCTCTGTTTAGCTCTGGATTAGAATTAGCCAAAAGAGAAATATGTATGAAATTTGTAAGGTAGAAATGAAGTAGCAGCTAATACTCTGATGGTATTTGCGGTTAGAAGTGGTGAGATACAAATGCTGGAAGATCTGTTTGTTCTTGTTTTTCCCTGCTCTGTGTCCAGCTTGTCTTCTTAACTGCACAGTCCGGCAACCAACCGTGGCTCATCACAAGGTGAAGAGGCAATACCTTCCACACAGCACACGTAGCTTTCTTTCAACAGTCCACTTCAGCAGCTCGATGTTCATGGCTTCTCGTTTTCCCTGACAAGCTGATCTATCCCAACCAGATCAGTGCATTAGAAGCGTTGGGTCATGAGTTTTCTCTGACCCACCAAATTGCCTTTTTGAATCCCACTTCTTCAGTTTCTCTCACACTTGTGTAGTCTTACTGCTACAATAAATTCCATATTGTGTAATACACTGGCTCTCCTTCCTGAGTTAATGTCCTTTGGTTTTATCCCCTTGAATGTCTTGTCATTTTTTGATCAAATACTGGACATTATGTAAGAAAATTATAACAATAAGATGCTCCATGATGTTACTGTCTTCCAGAAAGGCTATCTTTTACTTCTGGCATGGAAGAAGGGTAGGAACAGATCTTCCTCCTGCTCAGGATTGAGCTCATTTCAGACT
Source organism: Hystrix cristata (assembly GCA_004026905.1). Classification (NCBI taxonomy): domain Eukaryota; kingdom Metazoa; phylum Chordata; class Mammalia; order Rodentia; family Hystricidae; genus Hystrix; species Hystrix cristata. Next base: position 9,229 of record PVJO010016842.1, read on the forward strand.
TTGTGATGGCTTACTTATTTCAGCTCTTCGTGGATCCAAAGTGAAAGCCTAGAATGTTTATTGCAGTTTCATCTTTTAGACAGGCTTTGAGCCCTGTTCTGATTCCCTTCACCCCATGAATGATAACATATCTAGGCTCAGTTTACCAGTCTCTTAGCCACCATTACAAATCAGCAAGTACCTTTGGAGAAAATTGGTGCTGAATGTTGGATTTACTTTTGTGTGCTTCTCTTCTCTTTTGATCTTGATCCCTCAAGCCTTGTGGCCAAACCTTAGACAAAATTATATACACTGATTTTCTCATCCTCATCAAAGAGGATTTCACTCCTACCACCTTACTGAAACTGCTCTTGCTGGGGTCAATATTGCTATATCCAATTATCAGCTCTTAGTCCGTGGTGTAGTAGCAATCATTGCTTCCTGGAAATATTTTCTTCACTTTTTAGAATGTCAATCTCTTCATTTTTTTTTCCTATCTCATTGGCTAGCCTTCAGTATTCTTTGTTGGTTCCTCATCTCCCTTGTATCTTCACGATGGATAACCAGCCCTCAATCTTGGGGCCTTTGCTCTTCTTTGAATTTACTGCCCCAGGGATCTCAATTGGGCTTAGGAACTTAAACATCATGCTGATCTATGGTCAAGCTCTCCAGTTGCTATCTCTAGTTTGGACTTCTGCTCTGAACTCAACATTGTGACTTGAATGCTTAACACATTTGTAAACTAATACACATCTCAAACTTAACATATTTGGAATTTAATATTTCCCACCGCAAACTTGTTCTGCATTCCCTTCTAAATTAATTGCAATTCTACCTTTCCAGTTGATAGGGCTAAAATCCTTAGCTCTTTTCATATCCTTAATTCAATCCCGTAGTCTCTACCTCCAAAACAAATTTAGAATCCTACTCCTTCTAACCATCGTCATCATCTCATTGCACCCAGATACTCCTCTCTTCCATGTGGATCACAGTTGATAATCTCCTACGTTGTCTAAGGGGCATCCTATTAAAACCTAAGCTCCCCTCAGAGTTCTCCCCCTCACTTTATTTTTGGGTGTTGGTGATCAAACTCGGGGCCTTGCACTTGCTAGGCAAGTACTCTACCACTAAATCCCCACCACACTCCTTGCTTTAAACACTTATCCCATCATTTTTGCCACTTTAGGAAGCAACTCTGCAAGTCCTCTTTCATGAGTATCTTTATGAGATGTGATCAAAAATAAAATGAATGCTTTGCTGTGTACCATCCAACGGAAAGGTTAGGTTTATGAAACATTACGATGTGTCCTCATTTACCTTATTCATCTGATCTGGCCCTGTGAGACTTCTGGCTGTTCCCCGAAGTCAAAATGACCACAGAAGGTAAACATTTTGAATGGATTTAGGACATCGAGGCAGCCATGACAGCACAACTGACACTCACAAAAGAGGATTTCCAAAAATGCTTCAGAAAGTGGCAAGCTGAGATAAGTGTGTTTAAAATGAGGAGGATTAATGACAATGAGTCTTTTGTAGTAAATTAAAGAACTAAACACTCACTGCATTTTTCAAGCACACTTTGTGTATTATTCTTTCAAATCCTTCAAGAGGCTCCCAGTCCCAGTTAAAAGCTTCAGGTACTTAGGATGTTCAGAGGGCCGTACTTAATCTGGCCGTCCAGTATCCCTCTGACCTCATCTCCCATTACTCTTGTCCTTTTTCACTTGGCTCCAGCCACACATTCTTTCGCTGTTCCTTAAAAATGTTTCTGCTTACTAGCACTGGCAATCACTGTTCAAAATGGCCATACCTGGAATGCTCCTTCCCAGTAGCTGTGATGAATGGCACTACCATTTCCTTCTGTCACTTCAATGATGCCTGCCTTCACCTCCTGTTTAAAATTGAAACCCTTCTCTCTAACACGCTCTTCCCCAACATTTCTTAACCCCATTTTTTTCTCCAAAGACTTACAATTTTGCCTATTTTTCTACCTCTGTTCAAAAGCATATAAACTCCACTAGAGTGGAATTTTTGTCAGTTTTGTTTACTGCTTTATCCCTAGCACCTAGAATAGTACCTGACCCATAGAAACAGTCAATAATTGGATGAGTAACTACAGCTAATTTTCACTGGGCTCTGATTAAATTTACAAGTCTGTTACTAAAAAGCAGTGACCATAATTCAAGGTTTTAACTTCAGTGATTAGGATCTTCTTAAGATTATATTCCTGTCAGTTATTTTTTGCTTGCCTTTGTCTCTTTCCTGATTATGGTAGCTCTTCTGGGGTGGGGGGAGTGGTAAGACTATTCCTCTTTTCCTCTACATCAACTGGTAATGTTGCTAACCACAGGACTTGTATTCACCCATTCCTGGATGGTAAATAAGGGTTAAGACAACAGTACTCCATTTTCATGGAAAAAGAGATTCATTAGTTTAAGGGACGAGAAGGACTTATTTCCCCGGATTTGACCTATTGAGAGTTGGAATTAGAGAAAGCCTTTCTTTCCTCTGGGGTTGTTAGCCATTCATGACTGAGTTTCCTCCACCAGGCGCATGAAGGAAACTCATCTGCAGTGAGAGAATCAGTGAACCAAGAGGTGACACCCAGTGGATTCATTATTGCCAAAGGTCAGTTATGCCCGAGCTTCCTGGAAACCTGAGCCAATGAATGTCATCCACTATCCCAACCCAACCTCTTAGCCATCTTCAGGTGTTTCTTTACTTGTAAAGTGATAAGCACTGAATAATATGGTTATTCTATCGAATAACCTTATCTGCCCCCAAATAAAAATCCCCTGTTGGGTCCCTTTCATAGAAATCCATTAAATTTTTTTTTTTTTTTTGTATTTCCCTACCACTTTGGGGTCAGTGAGCTTCACTTTACTTCATCTGATTATGAACTTCTGCAATCCAGTTTCAGAGATCGACACCTCCCTAGTTATTTTTCTGATAAGGTAGTGGAATAAGCAGCCACTTCCATCACAGCTGGCGCTTTCTCACTCCCCGCTGATAACTTTTTGCCCCTAATACCCTTGAAAAAATCATTTTCTTCTCAATTCCGACTTCCACTGCAGCCCAGGTGATTTAGTCAGTAGTTCCCAAATCTTACTTCGTATCATCTCCTCTCAGGAGGCTTGTTGAAAAGACAGGTGCTGGGCTGTCTGCAGTTTCTGAGGCAGTGGGTCTGGGGTGGGCTCAGACAACTTGCATTCCTAACAGATTCGCAGATGACGCTCCTACTGTTGGTCTGAGGATAACTTTTTGAGAATTACTGAAGATTCTTGCAAACAAAAACTCATTAAATATACCTTCTCTTAACCTGAGGAAGCTTATCTACAATAATTTGAAGTCCCGGAGTATCTGGTCACTTAAATCTGCAAGCGAATAGATGCGTATTTCAGATGTACTGTAGTGGAGGATCTGCAATATGCTGTGCCTTAGTAGCAACGCTCGAATGGCAAAAGGTAAGACGGCAGTCATGTTGGCCTCCTTGGACGTTAAACTTGCAAGAAACCTAGATTTTAGGACACGTGCCACCCCACATCTGGAATTGGTAGGCTTTTTTCTCTCTGGCAAACAAAGAGAGATGTAAGGGGAATGGCTACCTTTTTCTCATCAATGTACAGGAGTGTTGTCCAGCAGCTTGTCCCGTATGAAAACAATCTTTACTTGTTTTGATTTCCTTATTAACTTGATACAATTTGCCTGTAGGTGTACTTTTCCTCTGCTAGAGAAAGTGTGGCATGACAACATATCTTCTAAACTATTATTGGTGTTATCCAGTGTTTGTCTGTATTATATAATCTCCTTTTAATGATCAACATAGGATATATGTATCTAGAATTTATGTTCTCATGTGATTTTACTTTTGAATTGTTTCCATTCAGAAGAGAGACAAGGGATACCGTGATGCAGTAGGTTTTAAAATACGGTCCCTGGACCAGCAGCATCAGCATCATGTTGGAATGTGATGGGAATGCAAAATTCCAGTCTGACCGTAGACCCTGAATACTGAATTTGAAGCAGGGCCCAAATTGTGTCTGAACAAGTTCTCCAGGTGGTTCCAGGTTAAGAACCATCGCTACAGAGGAACAATGAAGCTAACCACTCCTAGGGACAAGAAAGATGTGACTACTATCCATGTGAACGGTAGTACCACAATCTCTGTTGGAACTCCGTATTTATGGAGCACACCTTAATGTACTAGTTTTGCTGTTCAGGGAAAAAATAAGATTTGAAAATAAATGCTACAAAAAAAATTCAGAGACAAAAAATGAGGACAATATACATTAGGTATACAGATCAATGAAAACAATTCTTCTCTAAGAACTGATACTAAAGTGTTTATTTTGCTCAAGGAACTGGTGGACTTTCATGTTATAAAGACATTTCTAATAATCCAGTTAGTTCTTAGGAACCCTGGAAAACATGCACATTTAATTGACATTTCCACTAGTAGAATTAGGCTTTCTTAAACAATTTAGTGTTTGTGGCTTTTATGATAAAGAGCTATAAATTCTTTTTAGGAAAAGGGTATCAACAAGGTTTTTGAGAGAGCAAGTTTATGACTCAGGAACAAGTCTAGCATACAACACATGGCCAGTGAATACCTAAGGGGGAATCCCTAACCTAGATCTCCTCTTCCTCTCCTACTCCTGCAGTGCTTACTCACTTGACTGCACCCACATTTACCTTCATGCTTCGCCAGCACTTCAGCACACCTGTCTCAAGGCCTCTGTTCGTGTTGTCTCCTCTTCCTGGATATGCTTTTCTCCCAGACACTTCCAAAGTTTTTGCCCAACTTTTCCTGCAATTTTGATTCAAGTTACTTTCTCAGTGAGGTCTTCTCTGACCAGCTTTCCCTTCACTGCTGAAATCTCTTATTTGGCTCTATTTTTCCATATTTACCTATTACCTTCTAAAATAATATACTGTATAATTACTATTTTTCAATCTTTCCACAAGGCAAAGATTTTATTTTTGCCTGTTTTTCTTGTGGATACGTCTCCACAATATACAAGTTTGGCCAATAAGTGCTAACAAGAATTTGTTGACTAATTGAGACAAAGTCTGCAGGAGTCAGAATATTTGTATTTATCGATTAGGGATCTAATCCAAGGCTGCATACCAGGCAAGCACAGTCACTGAGCTACACTGCCAGACCAGAGTGTTTACATTTAATTGCTTGAAAAAACTGTCTTAAAAATTTTATGTCAGGGGTTGGAGATTTAGCTCAGTGGTAGAGAACTTGCCTAGCAATTGCAAGGCCCTGAGTTGGAACCCCAGCACCCCCAGGTCCATTATATGTATCAGGGTTGGAGCAGAGCACAGTGGTGGAGGATTTGCCTCATGTGCATGACACCCTGGCGTGAATCCCCAGCACTGGGTGGAAAAATCTAGATGCCAGTCACAAATTTCTCTCACAAAACTTATGTATCACAAGTGAGTTATTCAAATTTACTCCTTCTTTGGACCAAATATTCAGTAAATATCTACCACATGTCAGGTACTGTGCTAAATGTTGAGAACAAAGATTAATAAGATCCTGTCCTTTCCAGGAGCTCCCAATAAAATAAACAATATTTTAAAAAAGCAGAAAAGGAAGATATGGGTAGTGCTCTATACACAGAATATACTAAAATTTAGCTCCTTTCCCCTCTGGTTTTCCTACTACTGGTCTCAGTGAAGCAAAAACTAGACATTAGAGGTACAGTACATGCACCAAATAAGATGGGCAGCATTTAAGTTCTAGACAAACAGATCACAGATTAGAAAACTCTTCTGCAGACATAAGACCCTTATATAACAAAGTCTGACCTGAAGGCTAATAGCCCTGATGACCTGAGGATATCATGAGAAACAATATGTAAATGTTAGAAAAACCGAACATCAGTGATAATCCTGACATTTCAAGAAATATTAAATCTGAATTAAAATAGGAAAAACTGAATAGTAATTACTACTGATTTTTAAGTATTAAGACTTGCCACGTCAAAAACATTTTGTCCATAACCCTATAAATGCCCTGCCATTCTTCCCTCTCTGGTAACAGCAACTAAGGTTCATAAACAGATTACACTCACTTGAGCAGCAGGTCAGTGTTCCTGGACTCCTTTAGGACAGAGGTGACATGTACAGAAGGGGACTTTCTCCTGCTTTCCAATAGTTCAGGAAGTTCTCTGAAATCCACCACTTGCATCTTTCTCTTTTACTGGTTTCAGAGCAAAAAAATTAGATGTTTCTGTTAACCGAACCAATGTTCACCTTAAAATGTTCTAAGCAGAAACAATACTATTGCTTTAATATATTCTAAGCAAAAGCAATACTATTAAATCTTTTAATACTACAAGATGCTTAACACAATTGACATTTATCAAGTGAAGCTGGGATTTTAATCTAGGCCCGGTTTTGTAAAGATGTTTTATTGGTCTTACATTTTGATTCAGATTTTGCCTGCTCAAATGGCTTCATTTTTATATTATATAAAATTATATATATAATTTTATAACTCAGTGTAATTATAAAAATACTAAAGATACAGGTAAAATTCAAGAATCCTCTAAACTAACTTGCACTGTGAAGTTTATCTTGTTTTTCTGTGAAGTTCTGTACTTGCATTTGATTTCTTCATTCTCAAGGTAGTAGCACATTTAAGTCATTTTAAACTTTTCAGAAAATATACAAAAAAAAGGATGAAGTGCTCTCTTTATATATATGTATCTTCCTATCACCTAGAAATCCCTGCTATTATTTCAGCACATCTATTTTCAGACTTGTTAGGGGCTTTTAAATGAAATCCAACTATGCCTAATTCTGAAACTTTTTCATCTCAAATGTAATGTCATTAAATATGTAATAATTTTAGTTGCTGAACAGAATTACATTGTATTAATGCTTTATTATTTATTTGGGTTCTCATTGAAGGACTTCTGAGTTGGCTCCAATTTTTTACTATAATAAACAGTATGGTGATAAAAATCATATATGCAAAAAAAATTTAGGCCAGCAAATATTCACTCATATAAACTAGTATACTAGAGCACAAGTACATCTACTACAAAAATACAGGTCAGGTGCATCTGCTCAAGGATTCTCTGATCAAAACCTAAGAAACTGTGAAGGAACAAGAGAGGGAGATATGGTGCTGTCATACTGTCTTAGGTGTATTCTGAATACTTTTTTTGCAGGGGGACTTCATAGCTGAGTTTGCAGAAATAGTTTTTATTTGTTTTATGTATTTAGTATTCTACATATATTTTCACCAGAAAGAAAAATCTGCTGCTAAAATTATGGCGTATTACCTATTTTACAAGGAAATAAAAGAGTTCTTGGAAATTAAGTGCTAATTACCAGTTTTTAAAAAATCTATTTTTGCAAGGTCCTCAGTTCGATCCCCAGGACTCCCCCCAAAAAATCTATTTTTGAAGCATGCAAAAGGGGTTTGTTCTTCATGTAGGTATGTGCAGTCTTTTTTAGATTTAGGATGAATGACTGGCCACACTCAGAATTTGTGCCAGAGAATCTACTAGCTGTGTGTACATTAGGGCATTCATCAATTAGATTAGGAGGTGTGGGGGTTAGGATACAGGATTAGAAAACATAAAAGTGTGTTCACTGAGTGTTGAAATATAAGTCGTTCTACACTTCACATAAGTGGTAAACGACCCTTTCTTTAGAGAAAGACTTAACAGATAAAGACATCGCTCTTCCCACTGGCTTCTCCATAGCTCCAGCTTGGGCTTCCTCACAGCAAAAGGGATATACAGTGACCAAATCTCCCACAAGGCCGCTGGCTTCCCCATGAAGCCCAGGGGAAGGTTGCAGTGGCCCAGGACCCAGCTTTCCAAGTCCCGGACACGATTTCTATCACACCTATCAGTCAGACGAGTCACTACCACTAGCTCAGATTCTACTTCTCAACAAGAGGAACAGAAAAGAAATTGGATTGTTTAATTTACTTCATAGAAGTTTTGTCATGGAAACATGCATACAGAGAATAGCAGCTGATGAAGGTATAAATATCGTGTGATTCTCAGAAGAACTCAGGAAAGTTAAGTCTTATTACCCTCATTTTAGGCCAGGCTTCACAGACCTGTCTGTTACAGACTTAGGATAAGATTAGTACCCACTCCTGCCCTGCATGCGCAGTGTGTTGGAATCTGAGACCGTGAGATTAGGTGACTTCCTGGTTAATAGGTGAGAAAATAAAAAACAATTCAACCCCCCAAAACCCATAAAGTGTGGAAAAATCAAGAAAAGCCATCCTCTAAGACTAAATATATACAATAAATACATAAGTAACTTACACAATTTCCTGCAAATAAACCATAAAATTAATTTGCACAAAGAAAAAGCTCTGGATTTAAGAGCTGTAAGAGCTTTGCACTGCAGTGGGCTTTGCGGGCTGAACTAACTCATAACCTGGAAATTGCAGTTTTTTCATCTGTAAATTAGAGATACACTCTATTTACTTAGCCTGTTTTACGGGTTAAATAAGCATTAAGTACAGGTCCTACCAAAACCTATTAATATTGCTCATTTCTTCCAAGTTTTCCTCTACTTTCAGCTTTTTAAAAATGAAAGTCCAGTTACTTCTACACCCCAGACATTTATTGGAATTTAAACAGAATTTCACATTTTGAGATAAACTGGCTCAAAGAGCTTATTTCTAAATAAGTTTTAGAAAGCCTTTAGTAAAAATGCAAAGTTACACTAGTAAGATAGAATTCATTATTTGCTACCTTATTACACAAATAGAACCTTATACTTCTGGCTCCTATATTTTTAATTTATTACTTTGGAATCTGGTCATTTTGTAAGCATGGAATGGCAATGCAATACTCTTTATAAGTCACTTACCAAAGAGAAAGAGCATTCTGTATTTTATATAGTAATTAACCCCAGAGAAGTTTTCCAAATTGAAAGCCAAGAAATGGGTACTACTGACAGACACATAATAAAAATAACTTATACTTCATCAAAAAAGCCAGTTTTTTGGACATTAGCACTTTGATGTATATTACCCATTGAGCTTACATGCTGAAGACTGATCACACTTGCATAGTACAGAACACAGAACATAACAGAAAAGACTGCATGCCGGTCAGCTTTCATCTTTACATTAGCAAGATAGGGCTAATGGATAATTCATAATAATGGAGTTTGCTCTGTATTCTGTTTATAATGATAAAGCAGAAGAAAATCTACAAAGCTATTATGTCCTATGAAAAATATGGTCCTAGTTTTGAGAGAAGAATTTGGCCTCTGGTTATTTTCTTCAGCATCAGAGTGCTGGCAATGGGAATCATGACAAATCTCAGGTAAGCCAGGAAAGAACAAGTAGTACTAAACTTCTAGGCAAAAGAATAAAGTAGCCAAATAGATAAGCAACTACCTACAAATTCAGCTAAATACAGGCCTAACACAAATCTTGAATCAAGATTAAAACTCCAAAGTGCTTCTTAACAGAGATGTTGATGAACTGAACCCTGGACAAAACTAAATTGGAGAATGATCTAATATTAAATGTTTATATTTCAAAGGAATTTTATCTACATATGCATATGTAAACCTATGTTTCAGCTAAGGAAAAACCATGGGTTTAATTTTTAAAAACCACAAAATTTTTATGGGAATGAAACCTTGTGCTATAAAACAACTATCTTGAAACTCACTCTTATCATTATTTTTTACCCACTTATAAAAAAACTAGTTCTCAGATTCTGCGTACAGACAGCTTTATGTAAAATATATAAACAGTTGTCCAAACTGGTACAGATTGCATAAATACGGCAATTAAGATTGCATTTACAGATGTGCATGTACAATGTGCAAATTATCACAATATTACAATTTCAAAAATTATTAAACTGGTATCCAAGTAAAGCAATTAGTGAAAAAATACCCATGCAGAATTTAAATATCTCAGAACAAAGTTTAAAATGTCTTCATTAAAAGTTCACACATTTAAAATAGTTTTATTTATTTTATTTGTATATGTCAAAATACATTTTTATTTCCAAAATAGTGGGTTTTGCAACTAGTTTCATGCAGAAACAAGGTCTGCTCAATACTACCAATAAAATCAATATAGCACAGTAGCTGTTCAGTTTTAGATACAAAGAATAAATAACCTAAATACAAAACACTAAAATATTAGAAACATGTATTTAATCATTCTTCACAGGCATCCAAACTTCACAAATATAAACCATAGCATGCCTAACTGTTGTGCAACCAGAACATGTTGCAGTCACTCAAGCTGATCAATTATTTGTATATTTTACCTCCACATAAGACCATGGAAATTCTCTATATTCAGACCCACCACTCATACAGTTCAAATAACCACAAATAAAATTCCCACAACTATCCTTGTACCTTTAAAATCAAGAATCCTGAGCTTGGTAGTAAGAGCATAACCTTATATCTTCATAAAACCAATCAAGAGAGAGGATTTAAAATCCTGCTTACCAAAACACCCTTCCCCAATCCCAAAGTAATCTAAAATAGGCAGTAGAACACAATGACCTTTTAAAATGAAGGGGTACAAATTCACATTTAATATAGTATACAATACACTCAATAATACAATAAGCTACTATAAGCTTTACAATGTACAATTTATTCAAATGGCTGAACTGTTCAGTGGTTAAGGAGACAGTTATGTGCCAGAAAGATGTATTATTTTTTTTTGCATGGTTTAATGAAAATATAAAAGCTATTTGTCCAAATAAAAGCCTTCTTCACTATGTACTTGGTTTTGCTTTTATTTCCCCCTTAAAAAAGGCCACTGAAATGTATAAAATGGTCTGAACATGATGGTGGTATCAAAGTCAATGCCTCTTCACATGGCAATAACAATGCATTTAACATTAACCCACGGTTAAGTCTGCAAATAATTTCATAGCATTACTTTGGCTAGCACAACAGTTTTAGACAGCACTTAGATAAATATAAGTATGTGAAATGTGAAGCAATTATCTTATGTAACCTTAATTATGGTTGAATACTATCAAATTAAAACTGAAAATAAAAGTAAAAGCACTTTACAGTAGAAAACTTTTGTAAAGATAGGGCTCCACAAAATGTGTAACTTTTAAAGTCTTTATATCACATTGTTTTAGCAAATTTTGTTTTCAACACTATCATGGAGTAGCCTACTTTGCATTAACAGACATTTGAAATAAGAAAATAGTCAAGCATGCCATGTGGTGGTCTAAAAATCAACACGATACACTTATTTATATATACAGCATCACTCAGTACCTGCTAAAATGAATGTGAAGATTACAGAATCTAACGTCTTATACTACAATAAAAAACAAAAACAAAAAGTGACCAATGAAGGCAGAATAGGACTTAAAAGATCTAATCTCAGTTGACTTTAAAGCATTCATATAAGAAATAAATGCATATTGCACACACAGTGAAAGCAAATGCTCCACCAAGCAATTCAGTTCCAGGTGGGAGACAACATATTAGCCTAATACATGACAATAATCTCGTAAGAGCAAGTTTTCTTTCCTGTAAATGAGAAAGCTGTAAAAACATAGAAGACTCTGCCACATGAAGAGTTAGAAGGAAAATTACAAACCCAAACTTAGATGTAAAGCAAAAAAAAAAAAAAAAAAAAAAAAAAAAAAAAAAAAAAAAAAAAAAAAAAAAAAAAAAAAAAAAAAAAAAAAAAAAAAAAAAAAAAAAAAAAAAAAAAAAAAAAAAAAAAAAAAATTAAATATTGAAAAACTGGAAACTGTGGCACATCAAAAAATGTTGAATAACTGTCTTCTGTGAGAGCTGAAAGTTTTTGTTGACACAAAGGTATTTATGTACAACTAAGGCTTATTGGTTAAATATCTGAGGCATATCTGGCCTTGAACACTTTCCTTATATGCTGGAGCTGTAAACAAGTTTTCTCAGTCATTTAAAAAAAAAATCTTCTCAGCAGCTGCATTAACATGAAACAATGGTCTTGATTAAAAAAAAAAAAAAACAGAAAATTAAACAAAACAAAAATCCTAATAAGAGGGCATTTGGCAGGATATCCGAAAACGACAGTCTCCAAGGATTCTTCCCAGGCTTCCAGTGACTGCCAATTATGGTCCACTGGGTAACTAGTATGTGCAATTCTGCTGCTTTTTTTTTTTTTTTTCTTTTTCTATTTGGAAAGTTTGCTTATAACTCTGATCAAGGCCCCGTTTTCATCCTTTAGCCTCTGGTTGTCTGCTTTTAGATCTGGTAACATCTATGAAAGCAAAAATAGAAAAAATGCTTTACTTCAACATAAAGATATAACATTCTGAACACATGTTGTATTTCCACCACAAAACAAATGATCAAGCTTTGTCAGTTATATGTATTTCTAATGTCTAAAACATGTATCATGAAGATGGAAAAAATCCTGATTTGTGAAGCTAATTAGTTTAAAATATGATGAAATGAAGCTCTATTCTCTCAAAGCTATCTGCTGTAATTGACTAGATCATTTGATTTTATGACTCACAAGCACATTGTATTAGAGCAGCAAAGAAAATGAAGCCTGTTTTTGTTAGAATAGACTTTTAAAGAGGGTTCCTTTAACAGTTCCTGTCAACACCTAAACCAAAGCCTCTTGCTTTATGCCATCATACCTAAAACTGTAACACTATTGTTCCACAAGAAAACCAAAACTTATCTAGGAAACTTTTGAGGGAGTTGGACTTGTTCTAAATTACTAAAATTCCTTAGAAGATTCACCTGTAGGGAGGGCCTAGGTGCTTAGTACAGTGATCCAAGAGAGGTGCTCATTAATGGCAATTATTACTGTTATTAGGATAGTATAAAATAATTTTTAAATTATAGTAGTAAATGTATATCTATGAAAACATTCCTGTATAAAACAATAACAAGTATGTGAAACACAGAGAAAAACACACCTCATTTACATTAAAACAAAGCAATTCAGTTTTCTGGTGTTTTACAGACAAACTGAAGGAGGAATAGAAATGTCACAAATTTTCTACTAAGAATGATTCAATCTATGTGTGCTCTACCAAGGTGATTAGGAAATGGAATAGCTTATATTTAGGACCTTAAATCACACCTTCCAAATATTTAGCCCTTTTCTCTCAGTTTTCACAGTGTACTGGATTGTCTAATAAAATAAAATAAAACATTTACTTGAAAAATTAACTTAAGCAAAATCTTTAGAGAATCTAATTTCTTTTTTTGGTGGGGTGGTGTTGAGGATTGAATTCAGGGCCTTGTGCCTGTCACACAAGTGCTCTACCACAGAGCTAAATCCCCAACCCCTAGAGAATTTAATCTCATGTTGAACCAGTTAATTCTTAATGTTTAAATATAAAAATATAGGAACCTGAAATTTACATATTAAGATGTGTAACAGAGAACTAAATGAATATAAACTAAGCTGGTTTTCGCTGCAAATGACATTATTTTCCAAAAAAGGAAACAGGTGTAATCTTCAATCTTTCAAAATATATTAATTATATATAAATGTTACATTATGTTCCACTTTCTAGTAAATGACTCTGAATATTAGCCATATTTTAAGCCATAAAATATTTTTAGATGCAAAAAAATGTGCAAACTTTAAAAGCTCAGACATTTTTAAATTCTTACACCATTCCTTAATTTTACTGTAACTTATCAGCTGCAATATATAATTAGTGATACTGTCTAACGTTTGGAGAAGCCATGCATAATTAAGTAGTTACGTGATAAGCTCCAGACACAATGGCATTAATTGGTAAAAGTAAGCTCTTAACAAAAACACGCTTACTAACACAAAAACACCTGCCTGGCTCTACCAAGAAGAAATGATGAAGCTATGTACTACAGGCTCATAGACTGCAGGTGCCTGCAGAACCCTGAGCGTTTGGCTACCACTCTGGTCAAGGCCCTATTCTCAGTCAGGAGTCGCTCATTTAACTCTCTCAGAGTTTGAATTTGCTTTATTTGGTGCAGGTTCTGCAGGAATCAGAACACAAAGAAATAAGAATAAAAAAATAAGAAAACAGTACGATAAAAATATAAAGGATCACAGGTAATGAACACAAAAAAATGAAGAGTATTAAAAGAATCACAAACTAATTTCACTAAGACATTTAACTTTTGAAATTCTAATTCTATGACACAATTTGCAATGCAATAGGTTCATTAATTCATAATGTGATAAAGACATTTTAGGTAAGATACTGCAGTAAGTCATCAATAACCTCTGTTTATTTCTCCCCCACAGTGTTCAATCTTCAAAACCAGTCATTACAGTCACAGTTAATGCAGAATTTGATAAAATATACCTCTGTCTGTCCCTTCCTCTAATGTCTTATTTTTAAAGGAAAACATTGTATCTTTTTATTATCCTCTTGTACCACTTACTCTCTAAGAGCTACAGAAATAGTGTTTAAAAATATGAAGAACTAATAAATCCCTCATCTTACAGTTGTCTAATATTTTTATGCCTCAATCTCAAAAGTGCTATATAAACTAATTACCAAAATAATTTGGGTTTTAAATCCTCTTCTAGCTCACCAAACTGGGATTCAGTAAGAAAGAGAAGTGTTAAGATTCAGATAATTCACAAACTGGGTAGGAGCTTTGAAACAATTTTTATTAATATCTATAACAGTATTAAATATAAATTTATAAACAGCAATATCTCTTAAAAATAGCATTATTTTACTTACTTTGAGCTCTTCTTCCATTTCAGATATTCTTCTTTCTAGAGCTCTTCGTTCCTAAATCAATTTAAGGTATCAATATTAATTATATAATTATTACATTCTTAAATTTTCTTCTATATTGTGAAATAGTGATACTTTAGAATTAAAGATGAAATCAGGAACAGTGTAGAAAAAGATGTGATGCCAGTGAGGTGTAAAGAGCTCCCCAGAATCTGAGAGAAATAAACATGAAAATCTTTATTATTTTTTGCAAGCTCTTTCTTTAAAGCTTTTTCTGGTAAGATGTTACATATTTAAATTATTATTATTATACTTTAGTTTATGTGAAACTTAGTGATAGAGGAAACCAATACTCAAGACTGAGGATTGAAGAACAGAAAAAAAAATTCACACAAAGATGCAATTATACTACAGTGATAGAAGCAAAATAGCAAGAAGCAAACGTGCCTAAAATATGTGTACTTTACAATCTCAAGAGGATCTAAGAGAATTTCTTCCACCCACAATGTTTTCTACCCATTTTTCATCCAAATGACTTTACAGTTTTGTACACAGGTTGAAACTGTGTGTAGCATTAATGCGGTGAATCTAATGGAGAAGCAACTGCAGCATTTACTTTAAACTCATTTCAAAGAGTGACAGGCAAAGCCAACATACAAGGTATTATTGCAGTGTACTGTTTTATTCTCCCTTATAAGATAAGCATTGTAGGGTGTTATGCAAAAAGCAAGCAGCAGTAAATGATGAGCTGTAAAACTGGTTAGGTCATACCGCCCAGAAGATACTGACTCTTGCCGGTCACCTTTCAGATATAAACCATTTACATTTAGTTTAATCACACTGACACTATGTCCAAGACATTCTTTCCCAGATTAATAATTCATGCTGATATTTAGCAATGCACTACTTTTACTGTAAATGTCAATGCTTTTAGGGTATGTGATTTTAAAAAAATGGAATTCTACTCAGTCTTATGTTATTCTAATATTCATATGCTTAAACGCTATTACATAGATTAAAATATTGTTTGCTACATCTACTGTTTGCTTAATTAATACTATAGCATGGTGAATTCATATAAACCACTACACTTCCCAAAATATGAACATATATAGTGCTATATTTGAGTCATAATTTTATGAAATATCGGAGATAGACTATTTCTTCTGAGAGGTAATCTGGTCATGAGTCTCAATTTTTTAGGAATCTTCAAGATTTTAATTTAGTGATACAGCAAGACAGGAACACTATACCCAACTGCCTCATCCTGTTGGTTTGAAATTGATAACTAGAAAACTGTAGGCAATTTCTAATGTTGGACAAATAAAGTTACTAACATAAAAAATATTAAGAGAAAATGTATATAAATTGCTAACCCAGTGCCTGCCTCATATATATAGACAGTGCTGAATAAACGTTATTATTAATACTATGATAATCAATGTCTATAAAATTGACAGTGAACTGCCATTTTATAGTTAATCTGCATTTAAAAGCAGAAAAAGGGGGCCCAGTGAGAATGTGTGTGTGAATAAACGTGTGAATCACAAGGATTAGAAATAAAATACCAGTTATCTCTGTAAAAAGATTGTGGATATTTTATATTTTCTTCTTTTGTTAGCTAACATTTTTGTAATGAACATATTACTTTCCTCAGAAAAATAATGCTTAAAATTGTGATTGTCTCAAATATAAATAATATTTTGATTAAATATATTTTATCTAGATTTCATGTTGACCATTAAAATGGGTTATGCAAAAATGATTTTATTATTTCTGGATATCTTGGAGATAGACTTCAGTAACAGCTACGTGTTATAAAATATAATATCAATATAAACAATGTAAAAGTCAACATTAAATTTAATATGCAACTATATTTTAGCAATTATATCAATTTTTTAAAAAATGACTCAACAATGATTTTTAAAAGCTGCTGCAATCATAAATAGCAGCTATTGTAAGGTATAAATTAGTAAATAACATAGATATTGACTCACTGTATTTGTTTATTTTTATGTTCTACATTTTTTAAACCTTTTTTTTGGTGAAAAGGCAAACTGGTTATTTAAACAACTGAATGGAAGAACAATGTTTTCATAAAGACTGCTTCTGGTTATTTGCTCTTTGACCCAGAGATCATAGCTCCCAAGATGAAATGTCTTCTCTAATCAAAGCTCCACAAGTTTAGCCATTTTTCACTTGCATTAGAGATATTCTTTAAGCACTTTAGCTTTTGGGTCATTTATGCATTCTCATCTGCTCAGACTAATTCTTGTGGATTTATTCCTATAGCCACATCCAGACTTCTAAGCAATAACAAGTGGAAATACAAAAGACATCACAGCCAATACAAAATTATAAAATGGCATAAAGATTTTCTTGTAATTCATATTTGTGTTTAAAATAGCCTACTAAAGCTAAATATTTAAACTCGAATTTAAAATATTAAACTGATGTTTCCATATTTGGAACATTTTATTTCAAAAAAAGAAACATTTTAACTTTGTAAACAATTAAATACACACGATTACAATGTTTTAATAAACATATCCATAGACAATCAAAGAGATGAACAGCATTAGGAAAATATCAGATTCCTTATCACAATATTTACATTTCAGTAGTAAGGAAAGTAATGTAAGCTGGGCTAGAGGTGCACATCTGTAATCCTAAACTCTGGGAGGCTGAGGCAGAAGGATGACAAATTCAAAGGGGAATGGATGGGCTGGGGATGTAGTTCAGAGTGGAGGGCCTGGGTTCAATCCCCAGTACCACAAAAAAAGTAGCTCATTACATTTTATTTAAGTTCATTTCATCCTTGAAAGATCCCACAAAACAGTCCTTAATGAATATTAAACTAATTAAGAGACTACCTATAAAAAATGAAACAAAAAGCGAACCATTGCTTAGACAGAGGGAAAATAATTAATCAATAAGATGGACACTTACCCTTTTTTCCATTTCCAATAGTGACCTATCAGTAAATCTTTCTTGTCTCTGCAAAAAAGTACAAAACGATAAAAAGAGATGCGTGATAAAAATGGGCATAGTAACTTTTCTTTTACAGGTGTTAAAGGAAATCACAACATTTGGGTGGTACAATATACAGCTTTAATTACCTTTTTTTTTTTTTTTTTTTTTTTTTGGTGCCGGGGATCAAACTCAGGACCTTGTGCTTGCAAGGCAAGCACTGTAACCACTGAGCTAAATCCCCAGCCCCTACAGCTTTAATTAAAGAGAAAATAGAATGTGTATTGGGGGGGAGCTGGGGATCCAACTCGGGGTCTTGCACTTGCTAGGCAAGTGCTCTACCATTGAGCTAAATCCCCAAACCCTAGAATGTGTACTGAAACAAGAATAAAATCAATGTTCAGAGATGGAAGGAACTGCAAAGCTTTCATTCACGGTTTCCAGCACTGTTCCACAGGAGTTACCATAACCTGGTGGGGTGAAGATGGCTGAGCACTGTGGAGTAAGAACAAAAGCATCCTAGTTTCCCCTCAGATGTTCAAGTTCTCTTCTTGTGCCACCAGGAGTGGTTAATGTGAATGGTCAGGATCTATGACCCTGAATGAAATGTTTATTACCGCACCAAATGACTTTGTACGCATACAGCCAGACCACTTAAACTGCCCTTTCTGTCCTCTCTCTCACAACTCTAAGAATCTTGCTCACTCTGTCTAGGTATTTCTTATCCAATCATCCACCGTAAGAGGGTTCATACATATTCTGAGTTGTAAAAAATCCTAGGCATATAGCTTTCTTCTCCCAGTGAGCACAGGCCTCTCATTTTTTTCCTCCAGTTGAAGCACTATGCAACCAGCTAAAAGGGTGGTAAAAACCTGAGATCTAAGTTTGGCTGTAGGGATATGGAAAGGGCCCTTGGCTCTTAAGTAAGTAGCATTTTAGAACTTAGCTACCTTGATCTTTGTGTAAATGTTTCTGCTGGGATTCTTGGTCAGTTTGCTGAAAATGAATTCCTCAAAAGCCAATGTGCTGACCAACCAATTTTATTTACAAAACATTTTTGAAAACTTTAATAAGAATGGTCTTTTATGACTACTAACCACAAAAATATACTTTAAATAAAACACTGCATCATCAATTAAGCACAGTTTTTACTCTTTACACTCTTTAATGTGGTAATTTTATGCATTTTTTTTTTTTTTGGTAGTGCCAGGGATAGAAGTCAAGCCTTCACATGCATGCTAAGTAAGCACTCTGCAATGGAGCCACAAACCCAGGCTTAAGGTAGTAACTTATAACTTTTTCTTTTGCTTTCACATTCATGTTTTAATATCTTTAGGACGTGAAACATTTCAGCAATTTTATGAACCTTCTCTCAGAATTTCTTCTTTATAGCTATAGTATATAAAATTTTAAAAGTTAATCATGACCAGGTTATCTTTACTTTTTGTTAAACAGTTTTATTACTTTGCACTTACTCTTTCTGGAAAGAAGCTGATGTACTCTAATTGTTTCTTGTTAGAAATTAGGAGTTCCAAATATGAACAAGACTGTTTTAACTAATTCTGATTTCTTTTTCATGTTTTCAAAATATTTAATTGCTAGAAATGTAAGTAAAAGGCTGATAGATCACTTGAATATCTACAAATGAATCACAGAAACACTTAAAAGGCTGAAAAAAAATTTAAATGACACTCAAACGCTCCTAAAAAAAATTCAGACATAGCTGGAGCAATGCTATCACACAGAAATTAAATTTTAAATGGAAAATTAGCACTTTATTGAGGCCTTTCCCCAAATAGAAACATTTTAGCAATTTTATGATTTGCCAATTTAATGGATTAAAAAAACATCAATTTAGTTAATTTTGTTTGTTTTTGGTACTGGGGATCGAACTCAGAGCCTTGTGGTTCTCCAGGCAAGCACTCTGACTGTTATGGTTTGTGTCTAGATGTCCCCCCAAATCCGCATGTGGTAAGAGATAGCTGGATCTAGAGTGTGCGGTTACTAAATTAATCCACTGATCGGTTTGGCATGGTTCTGCTGGGATCAAGGATGTGAAACTAAAATTAAGGGTGGGAGTGCTACCTGCCCTAAGGGCAGGTAGCCTAGATAAAAGATACAGGAAGAAGCTAACTAGCTGCTTGTTTGCATTGCTTATTTGCATACATTCCTTGCATTTCCTCACATTACTTTGCTGCGGGTCGGCTGCCGGTCCACCCTGCCTCTGCCATGCCGCCCTGCCTCGGACCCAGCGGACTATAGACTGAAACCTCTGCAGACTGTGAGCTAATAAACCTTTCTTCCCCTAACTTTGGGTGTCGAGTATTCTGTCCCAACATCGAGAGAAAAGTAACTAAAACACTAACCACTGAGCTAAATCCCCAGCCCCTTTAGTTAATATTTTTAATTACACATTCTAGGTAAAGCTGTTAAAATCATGACTAGTATATCTGGTGAACTTGTCATTGGGCAAAGTGGTATTTGGCAAACTGGTTTCTGGTACACTGGCCCATTTCCTTCCCTTGTATAGGGTGGAGAGTGCTAGAATAAGAAAGGACCCAAGGATTTAGTAGTGTTTCTTAGCTAAATACTACCAAATAGACCTAATTTTCAAGATTACTTCTTTTTATAGTCCTGAAGATTGAACCCAGGGCCAGAGTGCTAAAAATTAATTCTTAACAGGATGATAGTTTCCCTTGAAAAAATTTCACACAACTATTAAAATTGCCACCAATATGGATATTCATGAAGTTACAAAAACAGTGATAAAAAAATTAAGTGGAAGAATTCAAAGTAGACTTTACTCAGGATAGATGCTCTAAAATTGGACAAAAGAAGATTAGTTCAATGTTTATCACTTTTGTTTTTTATAAATTATCTTTCTCATTATTAACTCAGTAATACTGGCCATGATACTCAGAATGCCTGCCAACGTGGGCGGTGTTTTTCTTTGTAACCAGTGACTTCTTTCTCCGGATAAAGACAGAGGATTAGAAATTCGTACCTGACACATTGGCAGCTAGCTTGTTTTCTTTCTTAATTTTTGGTGCTGGGGACTGAATCCATGGTCTTGCACATGTTTAGCATATGCTCTTCTACCGAGTTACACTGCCACCACCCCACAAGTAGTTTGCTATAAGTTACCTAGTCATCTGTGACTGTGTTCAGCAAGTAGAACCATGAGTACCAATATGCCATTTTTTTTGAGACAGAGTCTTGCTCTACACTGGATGGTAACCAATAATTCAGTTCCTTTCTCTTGAAGAGTTTGAAAAACACACATATGAGAAGAATTAGATAACAAAATATGCAGACGAGAAAAGGAGCACAGGAAAGGAAATAAGGAGGGGAGACAGATTAGTTGTGTGACTCTAATAACAGAGCACTACAATAGGCAACAGTAGCAGTGGCCATATTCACCCAGAAAATGTCATGACCAAATCTCAGGAGCTAAAGCTACGTTCAGATAATTTATCAGAGTATTTTCACGTACGGAGGCTCACTAAGCTTCTTATGCAACCTGAAGGATGATAACTTTCTAGTTTACCATGAAGTCTAAGTCAGTAACTTGTATGACATTCCAAGTTATTATGACATCTCGCTACAAAACGTATTCCTTTTCTTACTTTTCTGTGTATCTTTACAATAAGCCACCATCAACTGAAAGAATCTGAAGAGCATTTACAATCTCACAAGGTTATCCTGACCCCTGGAATTTTAGCATAATTTTAGCACATCATCCATTTTGCACAGACAGTTGCTTTGTACCACAAAGAAATTGTTTTAAGAAGAAAAAAGGACTTGGTAACAAGTATAAGTTCCATATAGATAGTGAATTTTAGAAATTGGGAGAAAGTGTATATAAATGTAGTCCCATTTATAGACCTGAATATGCCATTTATTGAGACAGAGTCTTGCTATGTATTCCAGGCTGGCCTTGAACTTATTATGTATCACAGGCTGATCTTGAACTCACAACCATCCTCCTGCCTCAGCTTCCCAAATGCTGGGATTTCAGGCATGTGCCACCATACCTGGTGAATATACCATCTTAGATCACTACCAGTTATACTAGACAGTACCATGCTTAAACTTAAGCATGTCTGTTTTCTTAAAAATTACAGGACTCCTCAAAAGAGAGCAATGATGAAGGTATCACAGTATCTGATTTTTAGAAAATACTGCAGAGCCACAGTGACAAAGGACAGCATGGTTCTGGCATAAAAATGAATGTGCAGGTGAATGAAATACAATAGGGGATACAGAGATAAACCCACATAGCCACAGCCATCTGATTCTTGACAAAGGGGGTAAAAACATATGTTGGAGAAAGAGACGGACAGACTCTACAGCAAATGGTGCTGGGAAAACTGGTTATCCTGTGTAGAAGATTAAAACTAGATCCCTGTCTCTTACTCTGTACAAAAATCAATGTGAAATGGACCAAAGACCCAAATATAGTACCTGAAATTTTGAAATTGGTGGAAGAAAACAGGGAAAACACTTCAAGATACAGACACAGACAACGACTTTCTGTAAAAGACTCTAATAATTCAGAAAATAACATCAAGAACTGAGAAATGGGATTGCATTAAACAACTTCTCCAAAGCAAACAACTGAGTGGATGGCACACACAATGGAAGAAAATCTTTGCCAGTCACTCTTCTGACAGAGGATTAATATACAGAATATATGAAGAACTCAAGAAACTTAATTTCAAAAAAAAAATCTAATAATCCAATCAAAATAAAAGACAATTCCCAAAAGAAGTACAAATGAGAAGTAAATATACGAAAAGACTTTCAACACTTTTAGCCATCAGGGAAATGCAAATCGAACTACATTGAGATTCTATCTCACCCCGATCAGAATGGCTATAATGAAAAATAGAGAAAAAAGCAATAAATACCAATGCAGATGTAAGGGGAAAACAAAGCCTTATACATTATTGGTGGAAATAAGTTAGGACAGCCACTATGGAAATCAGTATGAAGATTTCTCAAAAAACTAAAACTAGAACTGTGACGTAATACAGTGATATTGATCCTTGGCATATACGTGAAGGAATTAAAACCATCATACTACAGAAATACATGAATACCTATGTTTAATTATGGACAATTCACAGTAGTCAGGATATAGAATCAACTTAAGTGATTGTCAACAGATGAATGGATAAAGAAAATGTAGTACATATATGCAAGGCAGTATTATTCAGCCATAAAAAAAAAAAAACTGTCACCTACAGGAAAATGGACAGAACTAAGATCATCATGAAATGAGTCAGGCTCAGAAAAACAGGTTTTGCATGTTCCTCTATTTGTGGAATCTAGAAAGAAAACAAAAAAGGATGATGTGGCTGTTAGGGTGGTGTGTCACCTTGACTAGCTTTGGAATGTGCCTGGGGGATTGGTGGAACACACTTCTGGGTATGTCTAGGTGGGTCACGGAGGTGTGACCTTGGGGGTCTAAACCTGTTCCTTGGCCCCTTCCTTTCTGGCATTGTTCTGCTCTGCTTCCTAGCTACCATGAAATAAGCAGCTTTGCTCAGTCATGCCCTTCCACCATGATGTTTCTACCTTGGAGCCAGCTTACCATGGATGGAATCCCCTGAACAGTGAGCCAAATTAAACCTCTCTCCCTTTAAGGTGTGGGTGTTAGGCAGTGTGTCCTACTGACAGGAAAGCTGACTAATACACTGATGATATGAAAACAGAAGAGGAACGGGACTGGAGGAGGGGTATAAGGAAGGGTAATGGGGGATAGGTTTGATCAAAATATGTTATACTCGCATGTGAAAATGTCACAGTGAAATTCAATATTTTATAAAATTAATATGCACTAAAATGTATTAGAAAAAAGTACAGGAACCTTTAACATATAAATAGAAACTGTATAATCTTTAAGATGTACAACATGCAGCATTTCCCAAAATACTCTGATCACCAAGTTTTGATTTGTTTTCAAAAGGAGGCTAAGAAGGAGATGTGCCTGTTCCTATTTCCCAGAATTAGTGTTCCATGGGAAAAGAGCTTGGGAAACAATTCCCAAACCATCTATACAAGGTTTTGAGTTTTGCTTGGCTTTCTCAATTTGTTATGTGAAACTGTCTTCTCAAGGCTGCTGCATAGGAGGAAATTATAAAAGGAGTTAAAATTATCCTCTTCAAATCACTTGAACAAACAGTTTTCACAACACATAAACACTACCATAAAGAAATTTTGGGGCTGAGGGTATAGCTCAGTGGGAAGGAGTACTTAGGTTGCATGTGAAAGAAAGAAAGAAAAAAAGTGAAGAAAAGAAGGATGGGAGGGAGGGAGAGAGGGAGAGAAACCATCTTATGGCTATAAGACAATTCTGTATAGATGTTTTTAATGCCTTACTACATTTAGTATGATAAAAATAAATATTTAAATCCTTTCAATATTGGCATTAGGGATTAAAAATATCTTAATTTCTGATAAGACTATACTTCTGCATTTTTAACTTACTCCATAAAAAAGTGGTAAGTAAATGGCATTATTGTAATTCTTTACTAATAAACAAGTTACTATTAATAATCAAACTTCTTTTTAATACTAATATTAGAGAAAATTTTAATGTAATTTTAAAAATAGAATATATCACAACCAGAATCTTGAGAACAACAATAGAAAAGACACAAACCTGAGTGGCCTTTTCCAACTGCAATTTAAGGTCTGTTAGTTCCATATTTGTATCATGTAGCTGTGCCTTCAGCTTTTCATTTTCAGCTAAAATTTGTTCATAAAGCTATAAAAATTAGGGAAAAAGAAGAAATTACTTTTCTGCTTTCCTAATATTTTAAGTATTCTCAATGGTTAGTTTACAATATTAAAACAGGGAGATTAATAACATATGTAGTATCAAGGAGACAGTAAAAAATACTTTTTAATGTTTTGTGGTTGCAAGGTAGAGACTGATGGTTATATGCAGGTGCTTTAGTCCAGCATAAGTGCACAAATTATTCCAGCGTTTAAAATGTGAAACTTCACAGAAAAAAAAAAAATCTAACTTTGCAAGTTCTCTTAAAAAAGATTCAGTTACCCGATTAAGTGAGACCACATATCTGCACAGCCACAATAGCAGAGGAGTCACTGTGATGTTTATTTGGAGAATATGAGCTTTTTTACCTATGATTCCCTCTGGAATTTCCAAACATTAAAGTTACATTCATCATATTACTTTTATTACTTACTTATAGTAAAGTTAAAAGCTGAGCAAAATACTTCTTGAAATATTTCAAATCTAGGACAAAATCTAAGACATTGCCCTTTTCTGATGATTTTGTCCTGTTTTGTAACACTTGACTCTACTGCCCCCTCCCACTACTTTCATGGGAATTCTGGCTATTATTATCCCTTACTTGGACTAGCCTAATAACAGAATGTTTTCCCTGTCCTTCCTCTGTTTTACACAAAGGAGCACAACTTTTTTCCAAAGGGAAATCTCATACAGTACTTTTCATATGCCAATTGTTCTTGTCTCTCCCCACAAATTAAAGACCTTTGGATAGCTTGCCAATGCTTTTAGTATACAGATTATCTTTAAAACGGTCTAGAAAGAACTGCATAGTCTTATTCCAGTCTATACTAACTGGAATTTAAGTTATTTCAAGGCACTCTATACCCTTTTACCACCAGATCTATGCGCCTGCAGTTTATTCCATCTAGAACACATTTCTCTTCCACTTTTGGCAGCTTACGACTAATCATCCTTTTGTTTTTTTGGCTGAAACTCTACTTTCTTAGAAAAACTATTCACAGGACCCATTACTTTTTTTTGTTACATACTTTTATAAAATTATATCTTTATGTCAGGGTAATTATCTCAATTTTAAAATTATAATTCATTAGTTTGATAATGTTTGTTTTTCTCAGTACATGGAAGATGCTCAAGAAAGTAGGACAATATTTCCATCTTCACTTGTTCACAAGTAGACTTTCATGAGGTAGCACATTTCAGTATCTTATCCTTTACTCAGTAAATATCCGACTGTTATTAGAAAATAAGTCCTTCCCTTCCAGTTACTGATTTGGCTAATCAGAAAGCATTATAATTCAAATAGGTGCCAGATACTGTGGGAAACATACAAATGCTACAAAAATGCTACAAGCCTTTTCAACAAACTTCATCAGTTTATTCTAAATTCATACGTAAAAAAGATCCTAGGTTTCAGTTTCTAGGCTTTCTTAATTACAGTACTTTTATCTTTAATAGCACCTGAGCTATCAAAGTTTGTCAGTTACCTAGGAAAACTATAGTCACCTTTAAAAAGCCATATTCTCTGTCTGCCTTTTAACAAAGAAAAAAAATGTGGGTAATCCCACACACGCCCTACCTCTGAATGCCCCCATCAGTTCAATCACAGTAATGGCCTGAAACGCTTAAATGTGGAAAATCCTGAATACTTTTCTCTGAAAACAGCTATTCACATTCTATCCACCACTACTTGTCAAAAACTAAAAATGTAAGTTACTTCAAGATAGGTTATTTCAAGATACTGACTTCATTAGGAGCTCATCAAAATATAAATATCTCAACACAAAAGACAACTTATTTTTAACTAAAGATAACTAAATAACCAAAGTACCTTTTTAAAGTCAGTTGAGTCGTCCTTTTCTAGCCTGCTACTATAAGGTTTTCTTTCTTCTAAGTAACTGTATGATCCAGAGCGACCCAGCAAGGAATCATACCGATCACTAGCTGATGTGGAACTGGTTTCGTATCTTCAAAAGATGAGTTTAAATTAAAAGCTTTATTACAGGCCTCCACAAATGACATTAACATACATTCTAGTATATATTTACCTGGTATTCCAAAATAACAATAGTATCATTAATTTGTTATCTAATTAATTTTTGTGATACATAATAAATGGGGAGTGATTTTCAATATTACTGACGGTCCATTATTTGAAGAGATTCAAAATTTCCGTATCTAGAATTCAAAACTGGTTTCACATTAATGATAAATTATTTCAACAGTTTTAAATTATCTAATCTTTTCTCACATTTTAACATCTCTGAAATCATAACATGGCTTATGAATGGTATCATATTATCATGTAAATGGTAGCACCTTTTCTTTTTTTTTAGTAGTATATAATGGTGTTTTAAAATTAGTATCATCTTAGATTTCATGAAATACAGAATATGCAAAATGATAATGGGCTGGTCCAAAACAGGAGAAATGTTTCTTATTTGTAAGTGTGAATTATTTTTTCTATCTGGTTCTGAATTTAGGTCACCTTTTCTGGAACATGCTATTGTCTTTATATGTCAATTCGACAGAATCATCATTACTGTATATAAACATATTCTCGGTCTTACAGGGCTTTGGTTAACAATTATGGGTAAGAGAAATTCACTTTCTTTTACCTAAAGCAGAACAAAGGGAAAAGATGCTAAATACTTAATGAAATAAATTTCTGCCCAAGTATGGATTCCATTAGTCCCTGATTTCAATGAGACAGTTAGTACTGAAGTAACAGAAAACTTTGGAAAAGTACCACTGTTGTAGAGATTTGGGAAAAATCTTTCTTCATAGTGACTTACTACAGAGTAAACTACAAGTAAAGCATTTATCAAAGAAAGCTAGTAAGAGTGATTAAGTCATCTAAATTTCTATGGGTTTTTATTACCCAACTAATTCTAAAAATATACAAAATCCATAAACAACTAGCAACACGTTTTTAGCAAAGATAAAACAGAGAAGAAAAATCCATAAAAAAAAAGTAAAACATACCTAGAAATGGAATCCGTCTAGAAAGAAAACAGACATAATAAATTTTATGCTTTTGTTAAACTATTAACTGACAATTGATCAAGCCAACTTAATGTACCATTATTAATGTTTCTTACCATTAACACGTTACTGCTGGCTTGAGGAAATTATGACTAAATTAATTTCTCAAGCAAGTGGTATGCTACATCTAAAATTCCTTAACTCTTCATATCTAAGTGATGAAATGATTACTAGGGTAAAACAGACTTAATGTGAACCAAAGCAGTTTTTGTGGGGGTGAACTTTAGTTTTTTCTCTTTCTACTAAAAACCTCATAGGGCCTACAATTTTATGTAAGGTAGCTATTCAGAAATGATTAGCTTTCTGGATTTAGATATTTGTAATTTTCCATTTATTTATCACTAAATGCACTGCAAAATTACTATGTTCCTTTAGGATAGTTTAAAGTATATTTCAGATTAAAAATGTTTTACTAAGTCTGTGTAAATTTCCTTTCCAAAATCAGTCTTGTCTTTTTTAGTGTATATGCTGCTAAAGCGAGAACATCATCTTTGCCCTTACTCTTTGCATTTTTAAGATGTAATATTTTATTTTACTTATTCTTTAGCTTTATAACAATGAAAAATTTAAAGAATAAATTTGAAATTTCAAGAGAGTAATTAAATTCAGTAAAATATTTAGACATGAATATGTGTATACACCTAACGAAAACACATTATTTCCTGTTTGTGCTTTTTTTCACTTATTTAAATTTTAACAGTAAATAAAATTCTAGCAGTCACAGAAAACACTCAAATTTGATTTGTCTTAAAAATCATTCTGTTGTCAGTGCTTATTTAAACATTTTAAAAAGTGGGAAAAAACATGCAACACAAAATTTATTATCTAAGTCATTTCAAACTGTACAATTTAGTAATAATAACTATATTCACATTTTTGTGCAGCAGATCCCTAGAACTCTGTTTTAGTCTGCTGTAAGACTAAAACTTAGTACCCACTGAATAACAATCTTCTTCCTCCCATACCCAGCACTGACAACCACAACTCTATTTTTTGTTTCTGAGTTTTGACTTGTTTACATAACTGAATAAGTTGAATTATACAGAGTTTGTCTCTTGGTGTACTGTTTATTACGCTTCGCACATCCTTGTTCCCTATATTTTAAAATTCTTTTTCCAAAGTAAATATATTCTTTTCATTTTTGATTACTGTACTCTAAGCTAATATAAAGGTACATGGTATGCAAAGTTCCTCTATAACTCCCCATAGGTCTATCTCCCAGATAACCACTATTAACCCTTTTTGTATACAAAGCATCTATGTGAATATACAAAATACAGTGGCACCTCAGTTCATGAACTTTGTTCTACGATTTTGAAAAAGATGGCCATGTTTATCTTTGTGTGGGAAAGGTGGCAGTGGTTCTGTCTGTCACCTGATGCAGAGTTCGCAAACAAAAACGATATTCTGTCAAATGCTTGTATTTGCGAACCAAATTGTTTGCAAACAGAAGTGTTTGCAAACTGAGGCACCACTGTACTGATCTATGCACTCACATTTTGTGCAATCTATTACCTATCAACAGAAATTTAGAGTGTTTTGATTAAACTATACAGAGATTATCATCTTGAGGTAATAATAACAACACTATTTTAGAAAATGCTCAAAAGGAATTTTGCGGCTCACATCTCACAGAGAAGTAAGGGCTGATGCTATCAGTTTTCAAAAGATAGCAGTGTACTTAGTGTGGGAAAGCTCTGTTTTAGTCTGCTAAATAAGACACTGTGGGTTAGCATCTGAACTCTACCCTTCCTTTTCCTTATGGTATAAGCATCATTAAATGTAGGTGACATGACATGTGGCCCACGTTGGGTCAAAATGGGCAAACTTGGCCCTTGAAGTAAATGTCCACAGTCACCCTAGCACAGGTTAGCTTTTGGTCACTAACAGCTGACTGAAAGGAAATGTAATAGTTTGACTAACAAATACCTGATTTCAGGATGAAGATAGCATTAACACGACCAGAATCCTACATAAATGGCGAGACAGTGCCAACTCATGTTGTACAGTTCCACCCCTATGTGAAAAAGAGCTCTTTATCTCCTCTGCCCAGCCAAACAACAGGGATGGCGAGAGGGGGAAAGAAACTTTTACTGTTTAACTATGCAACATTACATGATTCAAAATTGCCTTAATTCCTTCATCAATATTGAGAGGAAAAAAAAGCCTTTTTCAGAAGACTGTGATTATGAATATAAAGTCTTTTGCAGACTATAATTTCTAAACCTAGGTAAAAAATGGTAGAAGCCTATTTTCTCCAGAACTTACTCATAAATAGCTCGACAGAAATAAAATCTGAGCCTATTACTTCTGGATTTCTACTATTTCTGAGTATCTTAGATATTTTCCTTTTAAAGGATGCAATACGACGTTTTTGCTTTTTCTTTCAACTCTTAAGATGAAATTACAAACATTACATTCATTATTAGAGGGTACAATTTGATGAGTTTTGACAATTACTGTATCTTCGTAAAACTACCAGTACAATAAAAGTTCTAGAACATTTCCATCCTTTCTAAAATATTATGTATCCCTACCCTATTCAGTCCTTCCACTCCTTATCATATATCCCCACAGATGGGTAAGGTGTGTAATCACTATTTTGCATGAGTAAATACAATTAAAAGTAATCTTTAAAAATATGAGTATTGTTCCATACAAAAAGTGATGCTATTTACCTGAGTTTCTTTTTTATTGGATCCCTCTTCTGTATCTGATTGTTGTTCTTGTTCATTTTCATCGCTCTAAAACAGATTGTTAATTTATTTTAGAAAAAAAAGATGGATTTCAAACAATTGACATTTAAGAACTTTAGGGCTTTTCCCATTTAAGATGACTCTTCGGGAAAACATACTAAGAAATGGTCAAAAGAAAAATGAATTTCTAAGCGGAACTTTTTTATCCTATTTAGAGGAGGCCTATTTTGTTGGCATAGCACAATCTAGGCCTAGTATATGTGAAGAAAACGTGGTAGAGGAAACACATCTATACTGAAGATGAAAAAAGCAGAGTTTAATATGAGAATGACACTGCATATACTTCACAAGTTAATGTAAGTACTAAATATTTAGTCACTCAATCATAATGAAGCAGCAAAAACAATTTCATGTTACAAAACTAAATTTGTTTAACTTGGCAAGACTTTTCCAACAGTCCAACAGTTTCGGTGGAGCTCTTTCTAGAAATTTCTTGGAGTACAGAGTACATGGAAAAGAAAATTAAGGTTATAGTACGATACATCTGGCATCCCAGACTATGAGATATTCTATCGGAAGGTCTTAAAAATATCAACAAGCTTTAAAAGGTTAAAAACGAGAAAGGAAAAATTTGTATTCAAACATCTGGCCCAGGCTCACTATAGAAATACTACACGTTTTAAACTAAATAAATTTAGATTAATATTAGTATAGTCATTTTTAGCTGTGTAACTTAAAGTAAATTATTTTAACTGTTTTGAGCCATTGTTACTTCATCCACTAAGTGAGGACATAAACTACAGAATTTGTTCCATGAATGAGACAGACATTTTGTACAAGATGCCAGTTTCGTACCTAGCAAAAATGTCATGTGAAATTAATAAGCGAACAGGAGCAATTAGTGATGTTGTTGCTGTACTATTACTAAGTTCATGCCACAAAATCATAGTCTTTATGCAATTTCATGGGAAAACACAGGAACTAGAAAGAAAGAGGTGGGGGAGGCTCAGAGTTCCTAAAAAGTAGTAACTAAGAAAAGGAATCTAATACTACAACAGAAGAGCTACCTAACTGCACACCATTTCTTTGACTAAGCCCTTGGTTCTTTTTGTACATGGTCTATTATAGGTTCAAACGAGATATTTTATCTTTTCATTACAGAGAAAAATAGTCCTGTGCTTTGCTGGCTCAGTCATTCTGACTCAAATTAAAAACATGGGTATCCCACTATGGATCTGAGAAAGGATCCTTACAAAGGTAGTAAACTCTATGACTCTACAAAGTAGATTCCTGAACGAAGAACTGGTCTGAATAAAACTGGGGGAAAATAAACACTAAATAAGAATACAGCTTTGCCTATGAAATTCCTAACACATATGAGTTATTAAGAATAATTTTAAGTAGTAAGACTTACTA
>PVJO010016843.1:0-40800 GCA_004026905.1 Hystrix cristata
AGTTTTGCCTGTTTCTTCAGAGTTGAGTCCTCCTTTACACTTGTTGGTATGTCCATTTCAGTATCTTTAAAGTTGTACCTATAGGTTGGAAAAACAAGTCTAGAATCTTGTTTTGAACCAACCATCTATACCTACATAAAGGAAATACAAATTTTCTTCTATTTTAAGGTAAAGTACAATGAAATGCTAAAATAAGTTAGAATTTAAAAATTTTAAATAAATTTTTACTTAAGGAATTTTACATGTAATTTCTTCAGTACTCATCAAGCTCACTTTAATGAGGTTTTTTGTCTTCACGATAGCCCATTTTAAAAGAACTGACACTTAATTCAGTCATCCTGTCTGCCCATAATTCTTTTACTTGGGCTTTTATCTCCATGTGAATTATGGACAAACTGATGACAACTTCAAAACTCCTACAATCTTAGTTCCACATTTCTTTCAGCAATTTACTTCAGGAGCACCTAGGGTAGATGGATCTGCCTTGCTCTGACACCTTCTCTAAACATGCATCAATTTATACTTATTCCTAAACTATCACACTCAGGAATAGTACACGTCTACAGGACATGAAAGTATCTAAGATTAAAAGAAAAATTATTAGGTCTTTCATACTTTTTGCTGTCTTGTAATGCTTTCTCACAGACCTAAGAAATAGACCTGTGAGCAAAGCAAAACCAGCTACCCGATGAGGCATTTCCTATGATGTGCAGTCACAGGAGAAATAAAATTTTTAAAATGAGAAGTTTTTTTTCCCAAACTTGTTTTTACAAGTAAGTTTCACCAGTTGTAATACTTTTGCTGTGTTTCCCCAAACATGCCAGGAAAATGCTGGGATTTCAAAATAATGATTGATTAAACTATAATGAAGTTTATAAAGAAATTATAAGCTGGGCATTGATGGTGCATGCCTGTGCGCCCAGCACTCTGGGAGGCTGAGACAGGAGAATAGCAAATTCAAGCCCAGCCTGGGCAACTTAGTGACTTAGCAAGACCTTACCTCAAAATTAAAAGAGCTAGATGTAGCTTGGTACAAAAGCCCTGGATTTGAGCTCAGTACAACAAAGAAAAAAATATATATAACTGAGTATATAACTGAAAACTTCATGTTTACACTTGAAAGTACTACTCTAAAAATTCTAGAAAACAAGGTCAGGTGTGGCAGCACATGCCAGTAATCCCAGCACTCAGGAAGCTGAGGCAGGAGGATCTGCATGTTCAACACCAGCTTGGGCTATACAGTGAGTTCAAGACCAGTCAAACTACACAGTGAGACCCTATCTCTAAAAACAACAACAAAAAATTCTAGAAAAAAGAAGCTGGGTATGATGGTACATACTTGTAAACCCAGCACTCAGGAAGGCTGAGGCAAGAGAATGACCTGGAGTTCAAGGCTGGCCTGAACTACATAGCACAAGACCCTACCTCAACCCCCGCCCCGAATTTTAGAAAACACAAGAATACAGAATCATACTTCCTTTACCACTAGTGATATCATCACACATCATTTAGTTCTTAGAAAATGTCACCGTACACTGGTCAAGAGAATGACAGTGAAAAAAGAAAAATACTGTGTTCACATTATGATGCAAAGGCAAAGAATTTTGACTTCATGGACTACCTACCCAGACCACATTTAGAACCAAGTTCAGCACTGCACCATCCAAAATTGAAAGCAACTTCCCAGATCTCTCTCAAGACAGGGTCTAGACTTAAAATTCCTGACAGTTCAGAGCAAACAGTCCAGAACAGGTTTAGACTGTCACCAGGGAAACCACAGTGCCAGCCCTAATAAACTGTCAGGTTGGCAAGCCTAGCTTCAGTGAAGAAGTAGCTCCAGAGGCACAAAAAGAATGTTTTCTAAAGCAGCAAAGCCTTAACTTTACAGACATCAGCACAGGAAAACCGACTAGGTAGGTCTCTTCAATGCGTGAAGGAGCTCTCATACTATCAAAGCTCTGCCCAAAGGCCATGTCACAAGAAGCACAGAAAGAGGTAAGGAAGAATGGGACAAGTAGGTAACAACCTGAGATGAACTGTGACATGGACAGGATAATGATAGGAAGGAGTTCAAAGTCACCAAATATGAGAAAAAAATGGGGAGGAGGGCTTACAGCAAGTCAGCAGATGGATCTAAAGAAGAGGAAAATACAGTGAGACACCTGTAATCCCAGCTAACTGGGGGACTAAGGCAGGAGGAGTCCAAGTTTAAGGTCTACGTAGGCAACTTAATGAGAACCTGTTCAAAAAAGTTTTTGTAAGGGCTGGCAACATAGTATAGTGGTAGACTCCTTGCTAGGCCCAGTTTCAAACCCCAGAACCAGGAAAAACAAACAAACAGAAAAACCAAACAAATAAAAAACCAGTGAAAGAAAAATTCTCCAATAAGCTCTGAGGTGATGCTGTTAACTTTCTCCCTGGTCATAGCTGCAGTCCGAAGGAAAAAAAAAAGCAACTTAGCTGCTATTCTGACAAAACATTCAGGCCCCAGAAAGGGCAAGAGATAAAGATATTAAGAGCCAATGTGACCACAATCTTAGCCCAAGATTCAAAGTCCACAAATTACAGGAGCAGTTGAGAAATGGCTGCATCCCCTCAGGCTTCTAAAGGGGAGTAACAAGAACCTGCCCTTGAAGGCTGTTCAGCTAAGGATAAAAAGAACCTACAATCAGGTGCTGCTCACTCCTACATGGTCTGTAAGAGAAATACAGGAGACAGCTTTCTCCTGTGGCCAATGGGTCAATACTGTGCATAAAAGACATGAAAGAAATCTCTGTACTTGATAGGGCCCTGCAGACTCTGAGGAACTCTAGGGCTCTTGTCTAACGCCCAGATTCAACTCTTACAAAATCCATGCTCTGGGGGTTGGGGATGTAGCTCAGTGGTTAGAGTGCTTGTCTAGCAAGCACAGGCCCTGAGTTCGATCCCTGGCACAAAAGAAAAAAAAAAAAATCTATGCTCTGGTAACTTTGGATAGGTATTATTCCTGCCATCAACAAAGCTGTTCATCTACCACCATTGCCACTGCCACTGCCACCACCACCACAGCACAGAAATACAGGCATATAGTAGGTGGCAGGTAGTAGGTGGCCTCCTTTAATTAAAACTGCTTAATATTGATGTCTTACCAAAAGAAAAAAAAGAATGAAAGAAAGAACAAATGAACTATCTTTTTTTTTGTTTTGTTTTGTTTTGTTTTTTTGTGGTACGGGCGATCGAACTCAGGCCCTTGTGCTTGCAAGGCAAGCACTCTAATCACTGAGCTAAATCCCCAGCCCTGAACTATCGTTTTTTAAAAAGTGCTCCCAAAAATGTATGAACAAGGGCTGAAGATACAGGTCAGTGATACAGTCCTTGCCCAGCATGTGTCAGGTACTTGGTTCAATCCACATTCCTGGGGAAAGAAACAGATACATGAACCACACCAGGTGTGGTGGTGCATGCCTGTAATCCCAGCTACTCAGGAAGCTGAGGTAGGAAAATGGCGAGTTCTAGGCTAGCCTAGGCAACTCGGCAAGATGCTGTCTGAAAATAAAATTTAAGAAGGCCTGGGGTGTTGCTCAGTGATGGAGTGCTTCCCTAGTATGCAGGAGGACCTGGGTTCAATTGCAGTACCAGGGGGAAAAATACACAAATCTCTCCATAGTCATTTTCTTTCTTTTCTCCCTTCCCCACCCCCTTGATTTTTGGACAGGGTCTCAAAATGTAGTTCAGGCTGGCCTTGAACTCACAGTGATTCTCCTTCCTCAGATTCCCAAGTGCTGGAATTGCAGGTATGCACCACCAAGCCCTGCAAGCATTGTTTCTTTCAGAAATAAATTAAAAAAAAAACTAAAAACAAAGAATGAAAAAGCCAGAATTGGTAGAAAAAGCACCTATGGAATACCAATGGCTGGAAGAGGCCAGGGAGAATAAGACTCTCAATCAAGTACAGAGAAATTCCAACATACATCCCTTATACTGACCCAGCCTTATGTGGGGGTGGGAGAAAATTCACTAGGTTGCTCAGCTGGAACAATTACAACAATTATGTTCTGCCAAGGCTATTCTAAGAGCTTTATATATTCATTAGCTCTTTTCATGCTCGTAATCAGTGTACCTATAAGACAGGTACTATTACTCTTTCTGTTTTACAGATGAGCAAATAGGAACAGAGGGACTAAAGATACTAAGGACACATTACAGAGGTGCCAGGATCCCAGTGCAGGGACTCTAGCTGCAAAACCTGCTCTGAACCATACTGGAACTACCTGCTGGAAGTTAAGAAGTGCTGGTATCTCTTGATTTTAATTCTTTTTTTTTTTTTTTTTTTTGGTGCTGGGGATCGAACTCGGGTCCTTGTGCTTGCAAGGCAAGCACTTTAAACACTGAGCTAAATCCCCAGCCCTGGTATCTCTTGATTTTGCAGAGAGCTCAGCTTAACAGTATGCCATCTCAGACTAAGTTGGCCAAAGGGGCCCACTTCCTGCAACTTGAAGAACCTGTCATTTAATCTCTCACGGAGCACTTCAGTGTAGTACGGTGGTGAAGTGCTTGCCTAGCGTGCTCGAAGCCCTAGGTTCCATCCCTGGCAAGGCAAACACAAAAATAATTTTAAAAAAGAGATAACACTCATGGGCAAAAAGAGAATGCAACAACCCACAAGTGCCTCCAACATTCCATGTAAAGACAGCCAAATGACAGCCATCTGTGGAGAGGTGGGAAGTGATGGCATACGCAAAGGCCTAAAGGTAAAGGAAAAGGGTGGCCACCTTGGATATGGGACACCAGTAATCAAAACAGAACCCCCAGAAAAACACTAGTCAGGTGAAGCAGCAGGTCATCAGTAATGACAGGTGTAGCCAGGCCCCAAAGATAAGGGCACAAGCTGAAGCGCTCTGTCTGCAGGTGGCTTCCCTCACTAATCAGCTGAGAATTCTCTGCTTAGGGAGGGCTGGAAAATAGTCTTGTTCCATCAGCAGCACCAATGTCCCCTTGAGTCTGAGAAATCTGGCTAGGTCCTGCTCTTGAGAAAGACATCCCATCCTGCTGCTGTTCAGGAAGCACCAGCCCCACCATTCCTACAGGTACCTTTGCAGGAGGGGACACTCAAACTCTTTCTTGTAGCTAAAGTTCCTGTGAGCTGCCAAAGACCAGAAACCATTATCTGTCTCTTAACTCTTCTCTAGCAGGCCTGGACTGCCCTGGCGCACTGACCCAAAAGGTCTGGAGTCTCTCTGAACTTAGAAGCCGGACCATAGCAGTCAGAAATCCTGATTCCCTTTTAGACCCACAAATGGAGAGGCAAACAACCTGCTCCTCCTGGCCAGGCTGAGTGCACTGTGCCAAGTTGTGAATTGGCAATGGGGCTCAAGACAAGAAGCTGTGCCTTAGAGTGTCTAGTGAAGGTGTGTAGAACAGATTGGATGCCTTGAGGGTCATACTGGGGTGCAGAGAAAGCTTCTCTCACAGGACTGCACACCTATCTCAGAGGCCCACTGGGTATTTGGGGAGGGAGAGAGGTTGTCTACAGACCTCTGCCAAACGCCAAACTCACCAAACTCATGCGTCAATGAACACAGCCCCAGAGGCGGAAGAGCTTTGTATTTCCAACTTTCCAGAGACCAGAGGAAAATAGGCCAAGGCCTGCTCAAAACCAGCCTGACTGGTTCTACAGGGAAGCCCCTGGTCTGCTCTGCCTTTCTTTTCTTTTTTTTTGGCAGTACTAGGGATTGAACCTGGGGCTTTTGCACTAAGCTACATTTCCAGTCCTTTTTATATTTTGTTTTTTGGAGACATTCTCACTATGTAGTCCAAGCAGGTGTGTGTCACCTGCTTGGCCTTATTTTTTATTTCAGTCTCACTAGGTTACTGAGGCTCAACCTGTGATCCACCCGCCTCAGTCTCCCAGAGTGCTGGGATTACAACTGTGCACTACACCACACTTGGCTTCTTATGCTTTTTTTGTTTTGTTTTGTTTTGTTTTCAAAAAAAGGCCAAAAAAGGTGGTGTGAAGCCAGTTATTGAACACAACACTCCTCTCTTTCTTCCCTTACCCGACTCAGAATGTTGTTCAGGATTCCCTAATTACCAATATCAGTGTCCATCTCACCATCTCTCCTTATGGCTTTATTAGGTCTAAAACTAACCATTTGATGCATGAGAGGAATTACACTTCCTTTTGTCCATTTTGCCATTTTCTAATGAGAAATGTAAGAAATAACTGCAATTAGGAGAAATGAGTACTAATCCAAAAAAAAGACATCTGTGGAAAGAACCCCCAAAAGCTGGGTGCAGTAGTATGCACCTATAATCCCAGTATTCAGGAGACTGAGGCAGGAGGATGGCAAATTCAAGACTACCTTGCGCAATTTAGTGAAACTCTGTCTCAAAATTAAAAGGGCCTGGAAGGCTGGAGATGCAGCTCAGGGGTACAGCATTTGCCTCGCATGCACAAGAGCCTCAGTTTAATACCTAGTACCATTTTAAAAAAGAAGGACTGGGGATTTAGCTCAGTGGTTAGAGTGCTTGCCTTGCAAGCACAAGGCCCTGAGTTCAATCCCCGGCACCAAAAAAAAAAAAAAAAAAAAAAAAGAACTGGAGGACACACACCTGGCCTGTAATCCCAGCACCATGGGAGGCTGAGGCAAGAGGATCCCCCGAGTTTGAGGCCAGCTGGGTTACATAGTGAGTTCAAGGCCACTCTGAACTACAAAGTGAGACTTTCTATCCAAAAAGAAAACAAAAACAAAAACAGGTGAGTAATGACATTAAATGGCCTATATCAAAAGATTGTGATGGGGCAGTGACACTGCTAGGAGAGCTTGAATTTTCAGGGTTAACCTGGGGAGAGCCTACTTTTTTCCATTCCAGCATAGGGAAAGGGTGATTTCCTCCCCCACGAGAATTGCAAAGGCTTACTCTTCCCTCAGCTGAGACAGAAGGGGAAAAATGCACAGCTAACACTTCAGTGACTCACTCGTTTGATGAAGGCTGGGAGAAAGCCTGGAGAATCCAAGCTTCGAGTGCACAATGTACAAATACTGGAATCTCCCATTACAAGAAGGAAACTCAGCCACCTATCCAATCTGTCATTCTGCTGAACTTCCGAGGAAGGGCCAGGTTTAAACTCCATTCCCCCTACACGGTCTCCTCAATTTTTGCTTTGCTAAGATAGCGGTGAGCCTGTTGGCACCACCACAGCTAAAAGAGAATCGAATGCTTTGCACATCCCCTCTCAGATTAGAGGACCAGAAGCCCAGCCAACAGCTTAATCAAGCCGAGGGAATTAGGGCTGGGCCTGGGTACCACACCAACCTCATCAGGCAGTCTCAGGAAAGGAAGATGACCACCTTCTTGGCTCTTTCCATCTGCTGAGGTTACTTCACCCCAATCCATTAATGGACTTCAAAGTGCTGCTGGGGGGGAGTCCATTTAGCAGAGAAGCTATCTTGGGGTTGGCCAAAGGTGGGGCCCAGCTCCCATCCGCCTTGTTGATAATGGGCCACAAAGTCTGAGGCCTGGCTGCACTCTAGGCATAAAATATTCATTTGAGCCGACATAATACATATGTAGGAACATCATGGAAGCTCCTGGGAGAAGAAAAACGCCAGCCAAGTGGCTAAGTGCTCAATGGGAAAGAGTTCATGGAGGCCTGGGTTAGTCTTAGACCAATGCCCACTGAGAATTGGGTTGTTCTGTCCAAAGGGGAAACAGTCTAGGCTGAAAATGGCTGGCTCCTAAGAGATTGCACCATGCAAACCTCTCAGGCAAATAAATTCTCCATCTTTTCCCACTACAAAGGCATCAACACTGCATAAGACACTATGCTGAAAAAAATGTCCAGCCCAATCATTGATCGGGGTCTGAGATTCAGCTATACCTGTACAAACCTGATTTTAATCTGAAGCAGGCCAATTAGCAATGACTTTTATCCATCTGTTCAGCTACTCTTCCCTAATCCACAGGCTGGAGAAATTATTATCATTTACTGAGCAGTTACTTTCTTCAAGTCCAAAGGGTATGGCACGGTAACTCTATGGATTGCCAGGGACTACTCCCACCACAAGCTGAGACTGTGTTGTCTGACATTCACCCATATCCCTCAACAGAAGACAACAGCCCCAGCAAGAAGCCCCCACCAGTCATAGCACAGGATTAAGTGCCAGTATCCAAATCGTGATGCTGCACTGCTAGCAGGTGGGATGTCGGCTAGCCAGCCTGTCAAACTGGATTCACTGCTGCACTGGACACAATCAACACTGGGGTCCAATAAGTACATGTGTAAGTAGCTCAGCTGTTTTTTACAGGATCCCGAGTTGCCCACTTCACAAAAGGATTTGACACAATATGCAGCATCACTTGCACCCTAGGAGAGCAACAGCAACAGCATTCCTTGTCCATTAAGCAGAAGCCTGGTGGTCAGTAAAAAGCTCAGGAGCCCTGCTCTAAATGTCTGAGGCTCAGAGGAGGGATAGGTCCCAAGCTGTGTCCTCTCCCCAGGAGTTACTGAAAGCTCTAGTCTGCAGCAGGTGAACTCTGCAAGTTGGACCTTTCTCCACACTTGCCTGTTACTGGTGCCGCTGGCTTGGAAAACAGTCATCTTGCTGATTGCTTTCAAGACTGCCAAGCCTCCAGGCCAACAGAGCCATTTGGTAAAGAAGCGAACAGAAAGTGCAGCTCACAGACTAAGAAACCCCAAAACTACCAGTGCCAGGTCAGAATCCTCCTTGTGCAAAAGGAAAGTTTGTGGCTGTCAAAAAGCACATCTAAAACCAGGTTTCCACAAAAATCATCTTAAAGACAGGGCTTGACTTTATCTCCCACTTTCACTGTTAGAAGTAGAGATGACAGCAAACAGGCAATCTCTCTGCAACATAAGGCTTATTTTTATGCTTCAACATTTTCTATGTGTGCTTCAGATGTGATCAAAGAGCTCCTAGGAACAGCTTCTTATCAATGACACTTTTTTAAGAAGGGTGAGAGATAGAGCAAGAAAAGAATACTGGAGTCTGTTTATCTATTTTCTGATGAAACTAGTTTAAATAATTTAAATCTAAATAAGGTGATAGTGAACATTTGAGAAGAAATCGCCCAACCAAATCCCTTACTTTTTATTTCCTAGCATTAAGACTACAATGACTGAGTTCGTGACTACTTTACCTAAAATTGCAACAGGACTAAGAGGGTTCTTACTTTCACTTGGTGGCATGATCTATTCTAAAGGAGACCAATGCTGTTGACATTCCTGGCCTTCTCACCAAAGGAGCTGCTGCTTGCCTTCTTTCTTACTTTAAAGAACACAGGGGCTGAGGGTGTAGCTTATTTACTTAGCATGTTTGTGGCCCTGGACTCCATCTCCAATACCCTACCCAACCTGCCAAAAAACAATACAGGAACTTGCCTGGAACAGGTGCGCCTCCCAGGTTTTCCAAAGACGCTGCTTTTTACTGGGATGAGACTTTACAAGAAGTCAACAGTGTGACTGGCTGAGAACTCTAGAGAACCACGAAGTGGCTCAGGGGAATCTAAGTCCATAAGGCATAAAGACAGGATGAGTAATTCATATTTTAGAACAAGGTCTCAATGTATGCAACCACTGCTGTGGGACAAAGTTACCACACAGCAGTTTACATTCCAAAATGGTCACTGATTAGTGCTATCCTGAAATCAGTGGACATGCACCGAGTTCTCACCACGTGCTCAGCAGTATGCTAGGCATGTAAGGAAGAGAAGAAATCAGCGCACACATCACAATAAAAAGATCACAGCAATAATGCATTTACATTTAGTAAACAGCACAAAGAAACCACAGAGGCAGTCTGTTACTCTCTCTCTGCTGAACACAATGCCCCCATGGCCTCAGAGAGAGTAGGCACTCCAGCCACTCCCCAAATGCCTGAGGGTGCCAGTCAGTCACTTGGCCTCCTCCTACCAGCTCATAATCAACAGTCTGGAAAAGTTCTCCAATAAAGGACGGTCTACCTGCTAAAACAAAGGTTGTGAGAGGAAAAGGGATAGCACAAGCAACCTCTGGAGGGCCTAGAGAAAGTGGTTCCTGGTAGAAGAGAACCAGCTAGCAAAGAGGAACTGTGTGACACAAACCAAGCTCCTCGGTTTCCAAAGACATCAGTCCCATGCAGAACCAGGTGCCAGATCCAGCGAGGAAACAAATCACCCACCCCTCCCTCTCAACCCCAACTTCACTCCAGAAGTGAACAATCAGTAAGTAATAAAAGGGTCAACTACTGCAGAAAAAAGATCCACCCAGACTCCTCTTGAGTTTCTAACTGCCCAGGTGACAGGAAGCAAAGGTAACAAGACAGAAAAACACAGCAAATGAAAGGAGATAAGATTTTTCAGAAAAAGAAGTTAACATGATACAACAGATCTACCTTCTGTGGGCTCCAAGGAAACAAGAGAACAAGAAGGAAACATAAAGGATGCAATGAAAGAAAAGAACTTAAAATGTACTGAGCTGCAGGGTATAGCAGCTCCTTTTTCAAGGTTTTAGTTTTTTGGTTTTGTTTTGTTTGGGGTCTAGTAAAGTTCACCAAGAAAGGTCTGACAGGCAGGGGACTCTCCACAGAGCAGGCAGCAAGGGACACTGGAGATGGTGAAAGAAAGGGGAGGGGTGGAAAGTGGACGCCTCTTAGCTCAGAGATGAGATGACACAGAAAAGGCAAAAGCTTGGATGACAGCAGTGATTGCCAGGATGCGGGGAGTATACAGGTTCAGGAGGCTGATCTACACCATAAGAAACTACCAAGGCAAAGGTGTGGAATTTCTAGGGGTTACAAAGACTAGCCAGGAGGAAGGGAATGGGTAAGAACATATGGGCTGGGGTAGGGGGTAAATGTGATGTGAAGGGGGCAGGAGACTCATATGTACATTAAAAGCAATGCTGGTTAAGAGGCGCAGTAAGGAAGATAGGGTGAGGTTTAGCAACAGGAAGCAATAAGCAAAGAGGAAGATACTAAGAAGTGACAGACAAGGGAGTGGAGAGACAGAAAGCATCCTGGTTTT
The DNA here is from genome assembly GCA_004026905.1 of Hystrix cristata. Classification (NCBI taxonomy): domain Eukaryota; kingdom Metazoa; phylum Chordata; class Mammalia; order Rodentia; family Hystricidae; genus Hystrix; species Hystrix cristata. Next base: position 11,005 of record PVJO010016843.1, read on the forward strand.
TGTTGCAGGGTAAGAAGGCAGAAAGGCAGGAACAGTGATGTAGCCAGGCTGAGAAAGGACCAAGCAACAGGTTATGTTACTACTGCTAGGCTGAAATACTGAAAGACAACACCCCCAACCCCACCCCGACGCCGGAGAAAGAGCCCAAGGAGGAGGCTGAAAGAACACTCACAACAGGAACAGGAGACATAAAGTCTTAAAAATCAGACCCCTAAGGGAGGAGAACAAGAGGGATCCAAAAACTGAATGGAGTAGTGGCTGGAGCCCCAAAGGCAACCTGTGGGAAACGCATGACAGCTATACGGGAAACACGGAAGCGACACATGCTAGCGCCAGGAACCAGGGAGCTCCTGGTGAAAGAAGGGAAAGTGATGAGCAAAGAGTAGGCGAACGATTTGGAAAGGTGATGAGGGTGGAGCTGGTGGGTTGCAGGCAAGAGGGAGAGCAGAGTTTGGAAACGGAAGAAGCAGGACAGAAAAAGCTGGGGCAGTGAGAAGGAACAGGGGTGGAGAACACGCTCCGAGAGAAGGACCCAGAGAGTGAAAACCTGGGACTGGAAGAACCGGTGTGGGCGCAGGGGCAGCGAGGCTGAAGAAGCAGGAAGAGGAGGACAACAGTCAATGGCAAATCATCAGGCGTTATTTAGAGGGGCGGGAGAGTGGCGGCTTTAAGCGTGGGTGTAGGAAGACCAAAAAGGCCCCCGATCGAAAAAAGGAAGAGCAGGGGAAGCCGAGGAGGTGACACGGAAGCGCGCAGGAGGGCAGTGAGGGGAAAGGGGGCGGGCAGAAGGACAAGTGCAGCTCGGAGTCCGGGCGAGCGGGTCCGGAGGCGGGTGACAGGGCGGCCGAGGCTTGCGGGACAGCCGCGGAGGGAGGAGGCTCCGCAGGGTGCAGGGCCCGGCCAAAGAACCACGGGAGCCTCGGGGCTCCTTACCTGTTCCGTGTCCCTCTCGTTCAGCGTGGGCAGGGGGGTCCGGGCGCTGGACATGGCGCCGGTATCTCGGGGGAGGGGACCCAGAAGCTCGAGGAAGGGAGAGAAGGGACGGCGCGGAGCCCGGCCGGGCGGGGCTTCTCACAGCAGGCGCACCCGCCGCATGGGCCCCGGCCGGGGGTGCGGGGAGGCCGGGCAGCCGCTCACGCCAGCCCGGGGATGCGCCGCTCGGGCTAGGCCGCGCCGGCTCCGAGCGGCTCCGGACCGCACCCCCCCGACCCCCGGCTGGGCTGTGCCGCCTTTCGGCCGGGCCGAGCTGCTCCGCCTACTCTCTGCCGCCGCAGCCGGCCGCCTGCCTCGCTCCTCCCCTGCCCTCAGCGGCACTGCTCCGCGCCCGGCACACAGACAGCCGCCGCCGGACCTGCTGCTCCCAACATGGCCGCCACCACCGCCGGCCCTCGGCTCTTTCCGCCGGCAGGAGCCGGAAACACCCGAAGCGCCTAGGAACGGGAGTGGGGATGCGCCTTCTCTCGGCTGCAGACCAGAGTGAATTCCGGAAACAGCCGAAGAAGGTAAACCCCGGGGACGCGCGCGCCTCCTGTATTCCGAAGAACGAGCTTCGGCTCTGTTTACGGAAACCCACGAAGTGACTCCGGGAACCCCAGAGACATTCGGCCACGCCCACCGATGTTTCTCCGCCCACTTGGAGCTGGCTTTCGGCAGTTTCCGGAAACACCCGAAGCCTCTCAGCTTGCAGAGGCGGCCACGCCCCCGTCCCGCAGCTCAGTTGAGGGCGGCTGTCGGCCATTTCCGGCAACACCCGAGGCCAGCCGAGCTCCAAGTTCGTTTTCTGTGAGGTTTTCCACGTTCTAAATCTTCGTTTCTTTTCGTCAGTTTTCGGGCATTTTCAAACCTTTGAACAGGAAGCGTGTGTCACCTGTGCGTGTTATTTGACTGAATAGAAAATAAAGCTGTTAGCAGTCCTTGTGATTGTCACCCTTTGGTTCTAAAGCAACTTCCTGTCTGCGTGTTTATTCGGCTGTCGGGTCAGCTCGTAAAATGCATCTTCTGTTCATCATCCAGACTTTCTATCAACACGTGTGGCACATGCCAAACGCGGCGTCAGTGTATTACCTGTCTACTTAACATCCGCCTGCCCTTGTCCATCCTTGGCTTCTGCTCCTCGTCCAACATCCTGGCTTGTAGTCCGCAGGGACAGGCACCAGGCCAGTGTGCTTTGCAGCGGGCTGGCAGGAAGGTCCAGGGCCCTGCGTCTCAGCCCCACCTCTGCCGAATGAAAATGCTGTGTTAGAGAAAATCACGCATCTCTGAGTTTAAGCTCCTCTTCCTTATACTGAAGGATCCATGCCTCTGTTACAGGGTTGACATTTGAAATAACATCTTCGAATTCCAATTACTTTTTAAGTGGCCTAGAAGGTTAAGTCAGGAGAGGGATTCTCATCCTAATTCACATTTCAGTTATCCCTTCAGAGGCAAAAGAAAGAGCTCTTTAAAAATTATGATTCTGTGGCTCAGTGATACAGCACATGCTTAGCATGCACAAGCCCCGATTCAAGCCTCAGTGCTTAAGAAAATAAAGAGTCCTCTTATGTCATTCCTTGACACAAGAATGGGCCTCTTTCCTCTTCTGGGCCTCAGTTTCCCTATTAGTAAGGTGAGGTTATTGGTTTCTTGAGCTCTGAGGTCCTTCTCAGCTTTGGGGAGCTCCTGACTCTTAACAGAAAGTCTGTAGCAATTGGGTCCCTGCCTTACTTCACCTAGATTGTCCCATCAAGGACAGCCCATGGCCTGCATGGATTTCTCCCGTCAAAGCTGTCCCACCCATATTACTTGACCCCCCTCCCCAGGGCTCAGCCTAAAGTGGGCAGAGCCAGAAGCTGGAAACCAGACCAGGGCAACAGGTCTTTAAAGACATAGAAGAGAAAGTCCAAGGATTATGGGGAAAGTGCTGATTGGACCTCTGACAGTTGACTTCAAACTCCCAGCCGTCACATCCTGACCTGAGCCCTTGGTGACTTCAACCAGAGAAATGGCCAAAAAGATGCAAAGAGTGAGCAAATACTTCTCAGGCAACAGGTATCACCTATAGCCTTAGTAAATCTACAGGATTTCAGGACCCCTCTCCATGCCCCGCCCCCTCCATCAGGCACCCACGCCATCGGAAGAAGTTGGTGAAAGCTCCCCAGAGAGAAGGGAAAAGAGGAAGAGGACATTCCCCTACCCCAAATTCGACCTGAAAAATCCGTGAGAATCATCTGCCCTCTTGTGGTCAAACGGAGGCACAGCGCTGATTCCTGTGCCCGATACCACCTCCAAGGCCAAGGTCTGGAGAGCAGGGGAGAGAGGAAGGGTTTGGAGCAGCAAAGGAAGGAATATTCAGGGTCTCCGCCAAGGCCATGATCTCATCTAAGTAGACTCTGCCTCCACTGGGCTCCTCACTGCAGCTCTAATCCAGCCTCACCCCTGCCCTCAACCTTCAGCCCCCACCCGCACCCCACCCTTCCCTCCCCTCCTCTTCCTCACTAGCTGTGCAGAAGGCTGCCTAACCAGTCTTCCCTCCGACTCAGCCACCAGAATAATCTTAAAACCCAGCTCCAGGGGGCTGGGGATTTAGCTCAGTGATTAGAGTGCTTGCCTTGCAAGCACAAGGGCCTGAGTTCGATCCCCAGCACCACCAAAAAAAAAAAAAAAAAAAAAAACCCAGCTCCAGTAACATCTCTGCTATTCTCCAAGACTATCACCGGCTCCCCATTGGGGTACAGGCAGGGCTGGCTTCACGGGCTCTTGACCTGCTCAGAGTCTCCGACCCTGAGCTTAGAAGAGCCTTGAGTTTGGTTAATACACCACTGTTACTGTCCTGAATTTTCTTTTTCTTTTTTTCCCAGAGAAGCCTTCATTTCCATTTTGCGCTGTGCCCCATAAATTATGTAGCTGGTGCCGGCTGTGGGAGAAGCCTTTAGCCTGCATTCAAAGCTTTGCTCAATCTGGCCTCAAATTACCTTGCTAATATTCCCTGCCGCTCAGTGTCACCGGTCAACCCTTTGCCCTAAGCCTTGCCCTACCACCAAATACTCTCCCTTTCGTGACTTGTTCAGGCTGAAGTGTGGCCCGGTTACCTAGCTCCACTTCCAGATGGACTTCAAAGTCCAGTTCAGATGTCACCTACTTACATCCCTGAAGCCACCTAGTTCTCCTCCAAGTTGAATAATTGGCACGCATTTACCTGTCTCTAAATTTGCAAACTCATTCGGCAAATCTCTGTTAAACACTTACTATGTGCAAGGCCCTGATCTAGGCTCTGCAGGAATATCAGTGAACAAACCATAGAACGATCTGTCCTCCAAAGAATCTTCAACGAGGGGAGGACAAACAACAAACATCACAATAAGGGGCTGGAGATGTAGCTCAGTGGTAAGAGTGCTTGCCTACCATATGCAAGGCCCTGGGTTCAATCCCCAGTACCACACACACAAAAAAAAGGCTGAGGATTTAGCTCAGTGGTTAGAGTGCTTGCCTCACAAGCACAAGGCCCTGAGTTTGATCCCCAGCACCAAAAAAAGAAAAAGGAAAAAAAAAATCATGGTAAGTATTGTTACAAATAGAGCCAGCTAAAGGGGATCAGAATTGGAGAAGTGAAATGGAAAATGAATTATGGGGATTTTTTTTCTTTTTCTGGGGTTGGGGATTGAAGCCAGGGCCTCGAGCTTGCTAAGCATGTGCTCTACCACTGAACTACACTCAAGCCCCAAACTGCCACCGAATGGAACCCTGAGAGGGTGACATGGAGTAAAGGTTTGAAGAAGGCAGGGGGGGCGTGAGTTCTGCTTCGCAGGTATCTGGAGGAAGAGCATTCTCAGCAGAGGGTGTAGCCAGGGCACAGGCCCCGAGGCAGAGGCCTACTCGGCCTGTTTGAACAAGGAAGCCGGACTGGAGCGGAAGGAGTGAGGAGGTGAGTGGCAGAAGAGGGTGGAGAGATGATGGGGAGCCAGGCCTGCCGCGCAGAGGCTGTGGCGTTCCCTCAGCACAGAAGGAGTGGCTGCAGAGTGCAGGGGCTTGAGAGTAGCAGAATTCCGGGGATCAGGAAGGAGGTTTTTCTGCAAACTCCAATGATGACAGGGCGGCAGCACAGCAGGAACAGCGAGAAGGGCTCAGACCTGGTGTGTGTTGGGAAGGTAGAGCCCACAGGCTTTCTTGATGGATTGGTTGGGGTCACGTGAGAGAAAGGAGTAAAGGGTGATTCCAAACTTTCTGTTCTTTTTTTCTTATTTTCTTTTTTGGGTGCTGAGAATCGAACTCAGGGCCTTGTTGCTAGGCAAGCGCTCGACCACTTGCACTAAATCTCCAGCCCCAAGCTTTCTGCTCTGAACAAATGAAAACAAACAGAAGTCAAAGAATACACACAGATCCCAGACTTGGTAAAAACCAACCAAGAGGCAGAGGCACACACCTATAATTCCAGCTGCTCAGGAGGCTGAGGCAGGACGATTGCAAGTTCAAGGCAGACCTGGGCAATTTAGTGAGACCCTGTCTCAAAATTTAAAATTAAAAAAAAAAATTGTAAAAGGGTCTGGGGCCATAGCTCAATGGGAAGGCCTTGGGTTCAATTCCCAGCACCACAAAAGAGGAGAAAGAGCAGAAAGAGGAGGAGGAAGAGGAGAAAAAAAGAAACGAACAAATAGGAGCAGCTCTCTGCCCACTGGGATTATGAGATTCCCTGCTCTAATAAACACAAAGGACCTGGGGACAGCTCTTTCCCTGCACAAACCAGCAGGGAGGCAAGAAGCCAAGGGCAGACAAAGGTGCTGGAGTAGAAGACATTCTTTTTCTTTTCCCTCTGAAACTTTGTGGGTCTTTTTCTCTCTCTGGCTCACCATTCTGGGCAGGCACTCTGCAGGGCAGGGGAACAGTCTGGAAGTGCCCTCTGATATTCTGATGCCCAGAGAGAAGCAAGTCCCCTGTCCACCTCTGCCTCACCAGAGACCTTTCATCTAGCAGAGTTTACTCTTTGTCTTGACCTCTGTGAGTTCGTATCACATGCTTTCTTGCCACTGACATATCCCACACCATACTTCAGACATTTCAGGGATGTTAGAATGTGAAGAAAATCTTAGAATTGGTGGTAGGATGTTTATTGTTGGTACCACCTGCCCCAACCATGACTGGGGCATGTAAGCTATGCAAAGGCAGGAATTTCTGCTCTTCTTTTTCTTTTGGTTTTGGCTAGCACGTCTTTAGAGCTACATATTATGTGGCATTATTGCATTTAATTTTAAACAATGAGCAGAGAGGCATTGTTTACCAGTTTACTGGGAAGCAAATTGAAGCTCAGAGAAGCTCACAAGCACCAAGAACTGCCGCCAGACAGCTCTTTAGTAACTGCATGCTCTCAGGCAAATCCCTTAATCTCTCTTTACCTCCCTCAGCTTTCCCATCCATTAAATGGGGATAATGATAGTACCAACCTCAGAGGACTGATGTGTGTGGATACAATGAGTTAGTATATAGGGGGTTGGGGATTTAGCTCAGTGGTGGAGTGCTTTCCTATCAAGCAGAAGGCCCTGAATTCGATCCCCAGCACTCTCCCCCATGCCAAAAATTCATACAATGAGTTAGTACATAAAGCATGCTTATATAGAGCCTGGGAGATGGCCACTGCTTTGTGTGCTACTGTGATTATTAGGTAAAAGCTGGCCATGCTTTCTGAATCTTGAAGTTTCTCTGGTCTTTCCTCCCCATTTTCCAGAACAACATTGGATTAGAAATAAAACAGAAGCGTTGGGGATTTAGCTCAAGTGATAGAGCGTTTACTTAGCAAGTGCAAGGCCTTGAGTTTGAGCTCCAGCACTGCCCCCCAAAAAAGAAATAAAACAGAAGTAGGCACAGTGGTGCACACCTAAATTCCCATCTACTCCAGGGGCTGAGATAGGAGGATACAAGTCTGAGGCCAGCCTAGGCAACTTAACAAGACCCTGTCTCAAAATAAAAAAGGCTGGGGATGTAGCTCAGTGATAGAGCACTTGCCTAGCAAGCACAAGGTCCTGAGTTTGATCCTCAGCACCAAAAAAAAAAAAAAAAAAAAAAAAAAAGGGAAGAGAGAGCCAATGCCCTGTCATTGCTAGGCCATGCATGACTTACATAGCTGCCTTCTTCTCTTAGGGCCTCCAATTCCTTTTCTGCTGTCTACAAAGCCCTAACCCAGCGAAGACATTTCTCTTCCTCATCAATGACCCTGGTACCACACCCGTGAAGGAGGCCGTGTCCTTGCCACCTTGCTCAGAACATGCCCACAATGCAGCTGCCCACTGAGGCCACTGCACGTCAACTTTCAGGTGGGATGGGAAGACCATCTGTTGCCTTCCAAAGGGCCTGTTGCCTTCCAAATCTATTCTCCTGGGAAGAGGTACCGCCCCTCCTTTTTTCTCCTCTTCCAGTACTAGGGATAGAACCCAGGCACTTGGACCTGCTAAGCAAGCACTCTCCCATTGTGCTGTGCCCCAGCCCCAGAGGTGCCCTTTGGATTAATCCACCCTCCTGTCCCAGGGTAGGGTTCTGCTGTTGCCACTACTGAGAAAACTGGATGTTTTGGGTGGAGAAGGCCCTGTGAGAAGTGGGCCATATTTAACAGGGCACAGAAGAACGGCCTCAGAGCCAGCCAACCATGGACTGCATCCACTGAAAGTGTGAGCCAAAATAAATCTCTTCTCTTTGAAGTTGTGGGTGTCGGGTATTTCATCCCAGTCACTAGTATACTTCCCTCGATGGATAAACATGCTAAGCAAAACCAAAGGGGAGGAAATTCTGTCTACAAAAGAAACCACTTTTTTTGCACCTCCAAACACTGAGACTTGACCTGTGCCTGGGTCAGAGGTCCCAGAGGGAGGCCAGGGCCAGGAACCATCTTCTGGAGAGAGGGGCCGGTGAGGAGCACCCTCAGAGCCCTGGGCTTAGATCCTCACCACCGTCACTTGGACCTGGTGAGCTAGTCCCCCTTCCATATCTGCAGTGAGCCCTCCAGGAGGCACTGCCGGGCTTGAGCACAATCCCAGCAGGTGCCAGGACCAGGTGCCCTACTGTGCTGTGCAGAAGATCACAGTCAAGCTAGGTTCAGAGACCTGTGCTTGGCTGACTCTCTTCCTTTCCTCATTCTGAAAAAGTCAGGTTAGTCACCATGTTCATCTCCTCACATCTCTGTTTCTTCATCTATACAGTGTGCACTTCGTTGGGCGACCCACCATGAAACCAAGGTGTCTTATCTGTGTCCCATAGTTCCCAGCATAGTGTCTGCCTGTAGGATCCTTCACCAATGTCTGTGGAATCTGGGGCTTGTAGGGTGGCTACCCTGTCAGCCCCTATTCCTCTTCCTCTGCCCCCTAGACATCCAAGGCACCGATGCTGGTGTTTGGAAGGCCAGAAGGCCTGTGTGCGTTCCCTGGCTGGCACACTTGTCCACAGAATGGCAGCATGCTGTTGGGGGAGATTTGGCAGTGGAAAGATCTGGGCTGAGGCACCAGGTAAAGCACATGTGGGCTGCTGCAGAACCTCCATAACCCTTCCCGTCATCTATGGTCCCTGGGAGGTCAGGATGTGCCCTGTTCCAAGACTCCAGTTGGGGTGAGGGTACTCAGCCCCATCTCCCAGCCTCCTACACACCTCATGGACGGGCAGGACTTTACAGTGTATCAAGGGCCCCAAATACACTGAGCCTCATTGGAGGCCAACTATGTATGCGGGGGGTGTTGGCACATGTGCATGATGTGTGGGCATATGTGCAATACCTGTGTATGACCACTGTGTTCACACAGAGCGATCGTTAGTAGATTTGAGTCTGTTTGCTTGCCACTTGAAAGCCAATGCTCGAGCTGGGCCTGGTGTGCCGCGCCTGTACTCCCAGCACTTGGGAGGCTGAGGCAGGAGGATCATTCAAGGCCAGCCTGGGATACATAGTGAGTTCAAGGCCAGCCTGAACTACACTGCAAGACCCTGTCTCAAAAAAACAAAAACAAAAACAAAAACCCAAAAGAAAGTCAGTGTTCAGGGGTTGGAGATTTAGCTCAGTGGCAGAGTGCTTGCCTAGCAAGCACAAGGCCCTGAGTTCAATCCCCAGCAACACCCCCCCAAAAAAGAAAGCCAGTGTTCAGAAGATGAGGGTTGCTGGGAAGAAAATCAGTTTAATTCCAAGGTGCCAATATGGGGGGAGCTATTGTCCTCCCCCAAAAAACATCTTAGGGAGCTCAGGTACCTGAAAGGGCTTTTGCAGAGAGGGAACTGAGGCGCAGTGATGGATGAGCAGTGTGGTTTCTCCCCCCTTTGGAAAACAATGTAATTCACCTTGACCTTCTGGGGCTAGTTACAAACATTATTTTTCTGCAAGTTAAACATCATAGCAATTTGCATGTTTTGTGTTAGCTGACACACAGAATTCAAGACTAAGGAAGGGCCTTACACATTCTGATGTTATCCGAAGGTCACCAGATATTGTGGGTTCTATAAATCTAAATAAAGAGATTATTTGGCAGTTAACTCTTGTTTCCCCATCCACCAGGGACTACATCCAGGGAGCCCTTTAAAAATTTTTTTATGGCTAGGGATTTAGCTCAGTGGTTAGAGTGCTTGCCTACCAAGTGCAAAGCCCTGAGTTCGATCCCTGGCAAAAAAAAAAAAATTGTTTTTAAAGACAGGGTTTCACTCAATTGCCCAGGCTGGCCTGGAATTTGCAACTGTCTTTCTGCCTCAGCCTCCCAAGTATTTGGGATTATAGGCTTGTGCCATCAAGTCCAGCTTCAATTAACATCTTAATCATTTAGGTGTGGCTCTCTTTAAGAATTTAGAATGCTGGGCAAAGGGAGGGAAGCAAAAGTAACTCTGTGGAGGACAGCTCCCAAAGGAGCAGCACACAGTTCAGGCTGGAGAAGCACCCAACTGTTCAGGAAGTCCACACCCTGGGGTGCTGCAGAGGGTCCCTGCTTTCTTCCCAGCCCCACACCTTCACACTCGTTTCCCCTCTCCTTTCCACCTCCTCTATCCCTGCTTCCCTCTTTCTTCTCCCCCTACAAACACCCCCATACTGGGAACTGAACTTTGCACAGAGCTGCATCCCCAGGCCTTCTAAGATTCTTTTTGGATTTCTTTTGTTGGGGGGGTTGTTTGGGGTTTTTTTTGAGACAGGATCTTGCTATGTAGTTCAGGCTGGTCTTGAACTCACTGTGTAGCCCAGGCTGGCCTCAAACTCATGATCCTCATGCTTCAGCCTCCTGAGCACTGGGATTACAAGCATGTGTCACCATGCTCAGCTTCTCAAATTTTTAAAAATTTTATTTTGAGGGGCTGGAGATTTAGCTCAGTGATTAGAGTGCTTGTCTTGCAAGCACAAGGCCCCGAGTTCGATCCTCAGCACCAAAAAAAAAAAAAAAATAAAATTTTATTTTGAGATAATCTAAATCGCTCAGGCTGGGCTCAAACTTGTAACCCTGCTTCAGGCTCCCTGAGTGGTGGAATTACAGGTGTGCACCATTACACCCGACTGTGATTCTTCCCTGTCTCCTGATGAGAAACTGTGGCTGACAGTATTGTGATATAGGCCAGGTGTGGTGGTGCACGCCTGTGATCCCAGCACTCAGAAGGCTGAGAAAGGAGGATCACCACGAGTTCAAGGCCAGCCTGGGCTAGACAGTTGAATTCAAGGCCAGTCTGAAATGAACTACATAGCAAGACCCTGTCTCAAAACAAAACAGTATTTGTGATATAATAAGAAATACAATCTATTTGGTCTCCATCCTTGGTTCCTGGGATAAGAGCTCCTAAAATTCTTGGAATTTCCTGAGTGTTACAGACAAGAGCATCTTTTACTACTTATAATGACCCTTTCTACCACCATACCTGTATTCATGCCCAAGTAGCTCTTGGAGTGTGCTGGCCAGCAGTCAAAGGAAGCCACAGTGACTGGGATCACCCTTTTAGCTCCACCTCTGACTGGAGAGGGGAGGGGCTGGCCATTTAATCCATCAGGGAAACCTGCATAAAACCCTTAAACTATGGGGGTGGGGTCAGAGAACACCAGGTCAGAGAAAGAATCCACATGCCAGGATGGCAGCACAACCCAAGTTCCTCAGGACAGACATTCCTGGTCCCAGGCATTGGACCTTTCCATATCAAGTCATCTAACACACTTGATAATAAACCAGTAAAGCTAAGGAAATGTTTCCGAGTTCTGTGAACCATCATAGAAAATGATGAAACCAGGCATGCACGGTGGGAACCTTCAAACTTCCAGTTGGGTGAGTACAAGCGCAGGTGTGACAGTTTGGATTTGCAACAGTGTCTGAGGGACTGAGCCCTACCCGTGGGGTCTGCACTAACTCATGTTTATTGTCAGAACTGAACTGTTGGACACTTCATTGGTGTAAGAGTTGGAGAACTGGTCAGTGGAGACACTCTTCCTTCAATTTGGTTGTAGGAGTGTATAGAAAAAGCTTTTCCTTTTTTTAGGTCTCCAAAAATCCCACACCCAAACTGACCCCAAGGACTGCAGTAGCAGGGGTGGGGGGGTGAAGTGTGGCAGGACCGTGGCACCCTCTCTCCACTCCCTTGTCCTTATCCAGTCATGGTGGGGCCTCAGCTCTACACTTGAGAAAGTTGCCACTACTAGTCCAGGGCACCACTGATATTGGGATGGGCAACTCTGGGCACGTGCTGGGATGGCAGGCTGGAGCTGGAGGGATTCCAAAGCCAGGGTGAACAGCAAGGGGGTTCTAGGTGAACTGTCACATCCATCCAGTTGTCCTCCCACACTCTGGGCTGGAGTCACGGCCTCAGTCCCTCTCCATCTCTCCCTAGGAGCCCAGAGGTGCTCACAGGCAGCTCCTAGTCACACAAATGTAGTTCCCAGGATCCTGGGCCAGGCTGGGCAAACCCTGGCTAGTCAGAATGTACGGCTGAAGTCAGGGAACCATCTACCTGCCACAGTCAACATGGCAACCCCCACCCCATGCAGAGACCCACACTCTAGGAACCAACTTTCACAAGAAAAATGTCACACAGGAATACACGCCACGAGGACACTTGACAACATTTATTGAGCACCTACTATGTGCTGGGCCCTACACAGAGCGTTAGGAAAACAAAGTCAATGCTGCCTGGTCCCTGCCCAGGAGGAGCTCACAGTCTAGGAGGCCAAGCCATGAATCAGAATAGCAGCAAATGTGCATTTGGCATCACAATTTTACAAATTTTTATATAGGTTTTCTCAAGTGTAAACACCCAGTGACACAGCTATGTTGTCTTAAAAGCACATTGGCAAAAATGTAAACACAATCACATCATTGAAAGGATGATACAAATCATCTGCAATGATTAGTACTGGTGTTTTCAAAGCCAGATTTGTAGCATTATTTATCCCCCCTTATTAGGTAGTACACGCGTTTTGCCCATCTACACGTACAGTGGCAGACCTGGAAGTTCCCTGGGCGCCGCTGACTCACAGTGGCTGAACACCCCGAAAAGAACACCTGGAGTCCTAACACTGCCCTTTCTCCACACCTGTCCCCATACATTCTTGGGCTCCTTCTGAGCTGGTCAAATGGGGTCAAAGGACCATGCCCAAGAACCTGCCCAACTGTGAGGGCCCAACATCTGGCTGCCAATTACACCATTGAGGTGAGCTCATGGTGCACCCTGCTCAGGCCTGGGGCCTCCCTGATGAGCATGACGACTCAGGCCAGTGTTCTGTGGACTGGCTGCCCTCCCAGGCCCCAGGCCCTCGTCTCCTTGAGCGCACCTACTTTTCAGGAACAGTGGGTGCTTGGTGCTACTTACCATACCTGCCCCTGCGTACTGAACAGGACAGTGGAGACAGACTGCACACAGCTCTGACCTGCAGAATCCTACAGAGACCTGAGGTAGGCTCTCTCAGGGTCCGGCGGCAGGAGGAATCGGGCAAGGGCCTGGGTAGGATTAAGCCAAGGACAGGGTGGTAGAAGCTTTGCTGTGGAGACTGCCAGACCAGAAAAGGGAGGCTGGGCAGGATCACCTCACTTTGCAAAGGCCCCAACAATGCTCAGCTCCTTGAGTGTGAGTGTCCCTGGCTCCCATGGCAGCATTGTTTGGACAGAGGTCCTACCAGGCAGGCAATGTCAGAAGGTACAAGATTTAAAGATGCTTTTCTGACTCCACTTCTGGGGCAAGGCTGAGGGGAGGGGACAAGAGGCCCCTGTGTGAGGGACACCAAGGCTAGCCTGCCAAGTCTTACCCTGATGCTCACTACTCTACCCTCCAGGACAAGCTGCCTCCAGCTCCCACCCAGGACAACCCTGCAGCCCTCCTACCCCCAATGATGGCCCACACGGAACTCTCTTAATAAAAAAAAATAATTTATTGTCAACAAAGGCGATATATACAACAGGAGAACAGGTGAAAGGGAGCGTGGAGGTGAATGGAGCCCTCGGCAGGGATGGAGCGGGAAGAGGTAATGGAAGCTCCTGGTGTAGGAGCCCAAACAAATGGGGGAGGAGAGGTGTCCCCCGAGGTAGTGGGACTCAGCTCAGACCCCGTCATCTTGACCACCTCTGCGTAAGGCACTGTGCCAGGGGAGAATGGTGGGGAGCTCAGAGAGGGTGAGAGGAGGTGTGGGGGACAGAGAGGTGTGGGTCAGCCAAGGATTGGGGTAGGTGTTCTCCACAGGCCTGATGCCCTACCACACGCCAGCCTCGGCCCTGCCTCCCTCAGGTCTGGTCAGGGGCAGACATTCTCCAGTGCCCCACCCCCAGCACTCTGAGTTACAAGCCAAAGGGGGATGCTGCCTCCTCCCTCTTGCCCTCTCTCCCTCCCTCTTTCCCTCCCCCCTCCCTCCCCCCCCAGGAAAGCAAGAACTTACACCCCACTGCCTGCCCCTGGCTGTCTCCCTACAGTGGTGCTGGATTCTGACAGAACTGCGGGCCAGTTTGGGGTGTCACCTGCACCCACTCCCTTGACGCCCTGGGGGTGCTTGGACCAATCTTGCAAGAGGCTGACTGCTGGGGGCTCCTCCATCCGCACGCGGATAACCTGGAGATCCAGTGTCCCGCGAAGCCCCGGAGGGGGAGCTGGGCAGGGGTGGGAGCAGAGAGCAGAGTTAGGGCCCTCCAGAGCCTAAGGGTGCTTTGAAAGTTCTGCAAGCCACACCCCACACTTCCAGGGTCTTCCCACTTTCCACACCCCAGTGCCTGGTACGACAGAAGGCCTGCCTCACACACCTGACAGGCATTGGCACGTATCACTGCCAAGTCTTCCTCCCCCAGACTCAGGATGGGGACACAGTGCTGCAGCCACCTCTACCCAGCTCTTACCTTCAGCAGCTTCACATACAACTCACGGGGCAGTCAGACCTAAGGGGCTCTGCCTGCATGAAGCAGCCTACAAGGCTGCTTCACAAGTATCAGGCGTCCACCTTAGCAGTCTAGGGGAGCTGCTCAGCATGCCAAAGCCAGGCCACAGGGCAGGGAGAGGTGCCTAAGGGCCACTGGACAACCTTGAAAATGTCCCCTCTGACATAGGCCCCTGCAAGTCACACTGTATTACAAGGCAAAAATAGAAAATGATGAAGGCAACTATTGTCAGTGGTGAAAGGTTCTTCATTGTTTTTTTTTTTTTGGTGCTGGGGATTGAACTCAGGGCTTTGCGCTTGCTAGACAAACGCTCCACCACTGAGCTAAATCCCCAACCCCGTGTGTTTTCTAGTTTTTATTTATTTTTTTTAATGGTAGCAAAGTTTTATTAAAGGCAGGAGAAACAGGCTCTGCAGGACAAGTTTGTGCCAAATAAAACCAAGGAAAAAAGTACTCTACCAGGGTGAGAGCGGATCAACCATGCAAGAGAACAGAGTTGCCTTTTCTAATTTTTAGAGACAAAATTATTTTTTTTTTGGAGACGAGGGTCTCACTATGTAGCCCAGGCTGGCCTCAAACTCAGGACGATCCTCCTGCTTCAGCTCCCCAAGTGCTGGGGTTACAGGTGTGTGCCACCACCACACCTGGCTGAGATAAAATTATTTAGAAGGTGGCACAGAAGATGGGTACCACTTTGTTGCACGGTTTGGTGGAGTTTAAAACCACTTATTGGTCACCAGTAGGTTGTACAATTGTGTTCTGTTCAGGCAAGGTAGTTTGCCTGTCTGGTAAGATAAACTAACTCCTTGAGGAAGACTGAATTCCACTCAATCTATTCATAAATTAAAAAATAATTCATTGACAACTACAACATGCCCAGTGCTCTTCCATATTGCTAGGGATACAGCAGGGAGTACAGCCCACTGTGCCGCCTTGTTGGAGTTTACATCTCAGTGGTGAGAGCCAATAAATACACAAACAAGCAGAAAATGCAGTATGTTCCAGATGGCCAGATGCAAGGTCAAAAACATCAGGGAGCACTGGGGATTTAGCTTAGTGGTTAGAGTGCTTGTCTCACAACCACAAGGACCTGAGTTTGATCCCCAGAAACCCAAAAAACAAACAAACAAACAAAACCCACCAGGGGTAAGATCACAGGGGGCAGAGATGTGGGGGAAGTGAGGAGTTGTCTTAGAAACAAGCAGGGAACAGCATTTCAGGCAGACGGAACAGCAAGGCCAGTGATGCCTGTGCAAAGCGGGGGTATGTGGTGGGAGAGGTTGGGGTCTGGGATGGAGACCACTGGTCCCCAGGAGGACTCCTGCTCTTATCTGAGGCGTGACAGGAACAGAGGAGTGATTGAATCTAACTTGTGTTGTCTGTAGACTGGTGGCTGCAGGACAACAGAGGACAGTGGGTAAAGCTGAGACTACTCAGAAGATGGATGCAGGAAGCAGTGAGTGGTAGCAGAGGAGGTGGTGACAAGAGGGTGAACTCTGAACTTATTTTGGAGACTCTGAGGATGGACTAGCATGGGGTTGAAGAGTTAGAAGATGATGATTCTTTAAAAAAAAAAACAAAAAAAAAAAGATGATGATGATTCTGAAGGTTTGGCCAGAACATAAGGTGGCGCGGCGAGTTCCTGGAGCAAGGAGAGGCACAGCAAGGGGTGGGTATGGAGAGGAGACTGGAGGTTCACCAGAGGCTGGAACCAAGGGGAGAGGCCCAGACTGGAAGAGGAAGGGTGGTTTACAGCCTGTTATAGGTTAGATCTAAAGTGTCCCCCAAATCTCATGTGTTCAGAGAGAACTTTTGGAAGGTGATTGGATAACACGGTATCATACTCGGCAGTGGATTAACCCACTGATGAGTTCACAGCTGAATGTGCTGTGAGGAGTGGGGCCTGGCTGGAGGAGGCGGGTCACTGGGGGCATGACCTAGAAGGTTCTTCTCCCCAGCTCCTCTGCTTCCTGGCTGCCATAAGGCTTTTAAATTAGAGTCAGCCAATCATGCATTGAACCCTCTGAAACTGTGAGCCAAATAATCTCTTCTTTAGATTGTGGGTGCCAGATATTTTGTCCCAGTGATGGAAAAAGCTAATCCACAGCCACACAAAAGGTACTGAGAGCTATGAACTGGGCGAGATCTACCAATATATAAACAGTGCCTATTTCCTGCAGGCACTGTTCTGCCTACCAGAAATGTCACAGTGCAAACATTCTAACCTGAAGGTGCTTACATTCTAGAAAGGGGAAGGCAGATGACAATATGCTACAGAAAGTGTGAGTGATGGACGGGTCCACCATTACCATCAGATAGGCCAAGAGAGTGAAGGAGCATAAATTAACCACCGAATTTAATTTTATGGACGTCAATGGCAACCTTGGCAAAAAGTCAATTTTGGTGGGGAGTGCTGAGTGTCAAAATTCAACTCAAGTAGATTTCAGAGAGAATTGAGAGGCAGTTCTAAAAAGGCCTTTCCCCAGCACTAAAAAAAAAAAAAAAAAAAAAAAAAAAGGTCTTCCAGTTTGGGAAAAATGAGGGACAGTGGCTAGAAAGATGAGAGAAATACCAGCTTTGTGCAGACAGATGAGAAAGATCCAGAGGAGGTGATGCTACAAAGAGCAGAGAGAACCGACATGGGTTCTAGCGGAGAGGAAGGACTAACTCTGCTAAGGGCAGTCCAGTCGAGGGAATGGGAGAAGACAGGAGGTGGAGACCAGGGTCTGGACACAGCAGGCAGAGAGGGCAGGAGGGGCTGGCACTGCTGAGGTGGGATGTGCACACAGGCCTACAGAAATACAACAGGCTATGGCTGATTAGGTGAGTGACCTGACAGAGACCTAACCTGCCTGATGCTTCTTTCCTTCCCCTTCCTTTCTTTTGTTGGTAGTGGTGCTAGGCATTGAACCTGAGGCTTCGCAGATGTTAGGCCAGGGCCCAAACACTGAGCTACCTCCCAACTAATTTTTTGCTGTTGTTGTTGTTTGGTGCTGGGGATCGAACTCAGGGCCTTGTGCTTTTGAGGCCAGCACTCTAACCTCTGAGTTAAATCCCCAGCCCCCCTCCCAACTACTTTTTTGAGCTGGGGTCCTGCCATGTTGCCCCAGACTGGCCTCGAACTCCTTGAACTCAAGTGATCCTGCCCCAGCCTCCCAAATAAGTGTGCAGCACTGTACCCCAACTGTGTCCTCTTCTGCAAAATGGAAAGTTTAATATTTTACATGGTTCTTTACTTTCATGAGACAGCATATTAGGGAAGTTTGGTACACGGTAGGGTCTCAAATAAACTAGAGGTTGGCTTCTTAAGCCACCAGTTAAGTGCCATTTCTGGTGGCAGGGAGGGTAGGTTCGGGTAGGTGAGGTGAAGAAGTCAGGGGTGTGAGGCCTAATGTCATAGAGATGAGAGCACCAAGGCCACAAAAAAGCAAGCTGGAATGACTTACCATCTCTAGGACAACTTTGTTTCTCTGGGTTTTTTCGGTTTATCAAGGCAGGGTCTTACTATGTAATCTAGGCTGACCTTGAACTGAAGGCAATCCTCCTGCCTCAGCCTCCTGAATGCTCAGATTATAGGTGTGTGCCACCATGCCTGGCTCCAGGACAACTTTGGACAAGCTGAGTCCCTTGGCAGGGAGGCCTTGGAATGGCCCCACCTTCCTTCCTTCCTGTCCCGCCTAATCTCCTCTGCTTGCCAGCCCTACTCCCACTACCCTGGGAGTCATGCATCTGTGCTCACACACATTCCAGAGCTGTCCTGCTACAGAGGCCGGACAGAGCACCACCTGAGTGACAAGCCAAGGCAGTCATCAATCACCTGCCCAACTTTTGATGAATTGTTGATGGACTTTCTTTGTGCCAGGTGTCGTTCTAGGTGCTGAGGATCCAGTGGTGAACAAAAGCAGACTGTGCAAAGCTCACACTCACACGTACTGGTCCCCTCACTACACTTGCTCCCAGGTCCGGCCTGGAAACACCCTGTGTCTGGCCAAGATGTCCTGATTGGATCTCCAGGTCCTACCCAGATCAAACACTAGCAAGACAAAGTGCCTCTTTTTTCTTGACTTGTGAGTGGGTCCTTCCAGCCTTCCTCACCTGGCCCTAAGATCACCCTGCAAAGTCCCTGGAAAGTTCCAGAAAGCTTCCCAGACAGACTGCTTTACCTTCACACATTCATACCTACCAGCTGAGCTAACCTGGGCAAGGTGACCTTTTCCAGCTCCTAGATTGATGTGTGGTTGCTGTTTCTTGGTGGTACTGGGGATCGAACCCAGGGCCTTCACTCTGAGCTACATCCCCAGCCCATTTCATTTGAGATAGGGCCTCACTAATTTGCCAAGGTGAGACTTGACTTTGCAATACTCTTGCCTCAGCTTCTCAGGCTGGAACCCCCACTGGTTTCCCCCAATAGATGGAGTTTCTTGGGGAGCAAAGGCTGTCTTCTTCATGTCATTCCCGAGTGTTTCCCTCAGGTCTGGATCCAGGGACACTTGTTGCTGCATTAGTGTCCTCTGTGGTTTTCTGGCCATCTCCAACACCCCAAAACCCTGTTGCCACTGAGACCATACTTCCATCTCCTCCATCTTTTTTGCCTATTCACCCCAAATAAACCTAAACTCTCAGGGATTCTCTTCTCCTGTACATACTACCCCAAACAGGTGGGCTCTGGGCACCCTGGGACTCAGAACAAAGGTTCCCTTCACATAAGAAACCAGAAGTCCTACAAGCAGTGGCAAGGCCAGACACATAGACCTCAGGAGAGCAAGGGGACTCAGCAGCAGCTCAGGGAGGCAGTGCAGGAACACAACGCAAGCAGAGACAGTTAGAACTGTGATGTACAAGAAGCGGTGATGCCCATCTTGAGAGGAGAAAAGGGAGGGCTATTATGGTAAAGACACAGGTATGTGTATGTGCACACACACGCACGTGTACACACACACATACACACACACACACAGAGAATTGTGAAGGGGACAAATCAAACCATTAGGTGTGGGCACCGCTGGTGAGTTTGCAGGAGTGGGTGACATTCTATTTCTCCATGCAAAAAGCTCCCTTCCTTTGGAGAGCCCTCTGCTGGGAGCCTCCAGCTACCTCATCAGTCATCTCTGGCCTCTTACACCACATGTACATTTCTGACAAGCTGAGACAAAGACATGGCCACTCCCTGGACGGCCATCCCCTCCTTCAGGAAGTATTTCCTGAGCCCCAAAAGCTGTGAGCTGTGCTTGGCAAAGATAGGCAAAGAGAGGAACCAGACTGAGTCTCTGGAATGCATTCCACTCTCCTTAATTCTGCCACTGTGCAGGTACATGACTGTGGGTGCAGAAAGACGACCCTCAGAGATGTCCATTCGGACATCTGACTCCCCAGAACCTGGCAATGTTTTACTCCAGGGCAAGGGGGAAATGAAGGTTGCAGACGGAATTAAAGTTGCTAATCTCCTGACAAAGAATAGATAGGGTTGAAGTTGGAGTAAGTAGTAGAGTGCTTGCCTGGCTTGGTGAGTCCCTGGGTTCAATCCCCAGCACCTCAAAAAAGAAAGGAAGAAAAATAATTCTGGATTACTAGGGTGAGCCCTGTATAATCACAAGAGTCTTTAAAACATGAAAGCAGATGAAGCAGAACCAAAGGTGGTGAGCCGAAAACCTCTCCCAGCCACTGCTGGTCTTGGGGATATTAGGAGGCCACAAGCCAAGAGACGTGCGTAGTCTCTACAAGCCAAGCAAGGTGAGAAAACAGATGTTCCCCTATGGCTTCCAGAAAGGAACACAGCCCTCCCAACACACTGAGTTTAGTTTGGGGAGGTCCATTTTGGACCTTTCATCTACCTAACTATAAAATTCATGGTAATCATGGTAAATTCATGGTAATCTGTTATAGCCACAAATAGAAAATTTGTACAAGGAACACAAGAAAAGAAGGAAGCATCTCCTGGACACTCAGTTTCTCCATCTGGTAAAGATGGATACCTGCCCCTTTTTTTTTTTTTTTGGTGCTGGGGATTGAACTCAGGGCCTTTTGCTTGCAAGACAAGCACTCTAACCACTGAGCTAAATCCCCAGCCCCACCTGCCCTTTTACTATAAAGGCATTTCTTTGTTTTGTTTTTAGACAGGGTCTCACTATGTAGTTCAGGCTGGCCTTGAACTATGAGCCCTAGCTGGCTTCGAACTCATGGTGATCCTCCTACTTCAGCCTCCCGAATGCTGGGATTATAGGCATGTACCAATACACCCAGCCCTATAAAGTAATTTTGTAAGGATCAAATTAAGTGCATGTGGGTGTCTCTTTTTTTTGGTGGCATTGGGGCTCGAACCATGGCCTTCACCCTGAGCTACATCCCTAGGCTTTTTTTTTTTTTTTTTTTTTTTGGTACTGGGATCGAACTCAGGGACTTGTGCTTATGAGGCAAGCACTCTAACCACTGAGCTAAATCCCCAGCCCCCCCAGCCCTTTTTTATTTTTGAGACAGGGTCTCATCAAGTTGCCCAGGCTGGACTTCAATTTGTGATCCTCCTGCTTCTGCCTCCCAGAGTGCTGGGATTACAGGCACGCACCATGACACCTGGCTGCATACCATTTTCAGCATATGCCCACCTGCTGCCATTATCAGCAATTTACTGAGCTGGGGTTCTCATGCAGGTGTCTGGTCACTGCTCATCACCTGTTTATTCTCTTGACACCTGTTTGAATTGCTGAGCACCCTCATTTGGGTCCCTGCTCCAGCAGGGAAAGGTGGGTACTTCTCAGGTTCCAGCTAGAATTGATCTGTCTATAGAGCTGGGTGTCGGGACACTGGCCTACCCCACCATAACAAGCCAACTCCAGGAATCTCCAATGGACATTCAGAAATGGTCAGTTCTTTGGCCAGCCTCCCTGTTGTCACTCCCCTATCCACAGCCTGTGTCCCTGGGGACCTGAGTCCCAATCCCCAGCACCCTGGTTCTGCTGCAGCACAGCCTCAGGAAGCCCAAACCCAGGGATGCTGCCAGGCTGACCTCTTTCTTGCTGTTCCCTCCTGGGAAGGCTCACCTGGAGAGGAGTTTTCTGTTTGGGCCTGGCCTTCTGTGGCTGCTTTGCCTTCTTGAGGCAAGACCTTGCTGTCTGCAGCCCTAAGCTGGGTATGAGAGAAGAGCTGGAGGACAAAGCCAGGAGGAAAGCTGCCATCAGTGAAGTGTCGGACCTCAGCTGGTGCTGCGAATGTCTCTGTGGGGGAGTCGGGGGATGGAGGTTCTGGAAAGGAGGATAGGAAGGAACTGTGAGTGGAGGAGGCTGGAACCCAAAGACCTGAGCCCCAAGTCTCAGGAGAGCTACAGGTGCCTTTGGCCAGCCCCACTCCATCCTCAGTGAGCTGGATTTCCTGCTGCAGTGGTGTGACTGGAGCTCGTGTCCCCCACCCCTCATGAACCTCCCCTCACCTGGGTCAGGGTCAGGGTCAGGATCGGGGTCCAGGTTTTTTGTCATAGGCCTGCCTCTCTTCTTTCTGACAGGCTCTTCCCCAAGGGGTTCTTTCCATCTCTGGCCACGGGGCTTCTTATTTCCTGCCTCAGTGGCAGGAGCAGCTGCAAAGAAACCTTACATCTTTAAGAGGCCATCACTGGGTTCCCAAGGATACCCTCCCAGCAGCAACCCAAAACAGACCCTGTGTTTACTCTGTACCCCCAACACACACACACCCTTGTTAACTGACCAGGAAGCTCGAGGGGGCGGAGTCCCCTGGGCCGGATCCTTTTAGGAAGAGAAGGGTGGTCCTCCGAGTCCAGTAGGACGACGATCTCAGCTGGCGTCCCGGCAGGGTCTGGTTTGGGGTTGGGGTCTGGCTCAACATCGCGGCCTGACTCTGAGAGGACAAAAGCCTGCTGAGTTGCCAGGGCTCCCACCAGCCCTGTTTCCCGCTCTGCCCATCCCTGCACCTACTCCACTACCTGAGGCTGGTGGAGACAGCTGTTCAGCATGGATATCTTGCAAAAGGGCCACCCCCTCACTCCAGGCCTCCAGGATGTTGCTCTTCTCTGAGGGGCTCAGGTCCAGGGTGTGGGGATGCTGCTCCAGGATGTGTGCGCGAGCTGTGTCTGCCGAGGGAGACCGGATCTCGGCCCCACACACCATGCACAATGCCCGTCCGCTGCCTCCTGGGCTATTCCCCACCAGGAACTCCTGCTCCCAAGACATGTGCTGTTTGGGCTCCTCACAGCCATCACCACCTGCCTCTAGCAGGTTGGGCCGAGGCGGTGGGGTCTTTTCCTGTTGGGTCACTGCAGAGCAAGAGGGGAGGGCACTGTCATTAAGGATGCCCATGCTGGCGACACTCAAAATGTACATGATCCCAGGAGCTCAAGCCATGTTGTGGATGCCTGTGTGCCTCTTATCAGTCTTACTCTTGCTTCTAGTTCCTCAAGTCCTGGGCCTTAGGACTTCACATTTCCCATGAGACTATGTGTTCCAAGGAGTCTAGCTTCTACATGCCTGCCCAGACCTGCCTGACAGGTGGTCATCCCCATGAGGCTTTTGGAAACAGCCTTTCCCACCCCGCTGACTACACCTGTATGACTTCTAGACCACAGTTTTTTCTTTTCCTGAGACAAGGTCTTGTTATGTACTCCAGGCTGGCCTTGAGCCTGCTACACAGCCTATCCTGGCCACAAACTCATGGTGATCCTTCTGCCCCAGGCTCCCGAGTGCTGAGATTAAATCAGGGATGTACCGCAACCCCTGGCCAAATTTTATCTAGCACACAACTACAGTAGTTCCCCTCCATGATGTTGCCAGGGCATTTGCAGTGATGGCCTTGTTGCAATTGTGTTATCATTCCTCTCTGGGTATGCAGGTTGAGTCCTGACAGGACAGAAACTCCCTTCAGCTTGGCAAAAGCCAGACCTGTGTCAGCCAGGCAGCTAGACCTTCAGCAAAGTGTCTGTGACCCCTCATGACACTCACCACCTGAAGAGGATGGGACAAAACATAAACAGGACACCGTAATACCAGGGGGGCTTGTGTAGAAGGGCTGGCATGTGGAATGGACGTGAGCCTTGGCTTGCACTCTGATGATCTGTATCCCTGCTGGGTTGTACCTGTCTGCCCTGTGATCCTAGACCCTGATCTCAGCCACAGTGAGCTTTCTTCCTCAGCTCTCTGCTCTCACAAAGATCACCAATGTTAAACCCTGCGGGGAGTTCAACTTGATCTGCCATCACTTTCGGTCTTTATTTTCCTCATTCAGCATCCAGAGCAACTACCATTCCTTGGTTTTGTATTTTTTTTTTTTTTTTTTTTTTTTGCTTTTCCTTTGCAGTGCTGGGGCTGGAACCCAGGGCCTCACATGATCTAAAGTACTCTACACTGAGCTATACCCCCAGCCTTTCCTTGGTTCTTTTATTTCCCTGAGGCTCTTTCTCAGTCTTCTGTGTGATTCCTATCTCCTTCACCATGACTTCTTAGATATGTGGATGACTCCCTCGCTTCTACTAGGTCACTGTTGAAGAATGATCTTCTTGGCATTATCTAGGAGGCTGCCATCTCCCTGGCCTGAGAACTTCACTCCCACCTCTGCTGTTTCCTCCACAGCACCACCTTTGTGTTTTCCTTAGGCACTGTGCCCCCTCCACATCACAAGTTCTGTGACAGCATGTATTTTTTTCTTCTTTTTTTTTCTGTGCTAGAGATTGAACTCAGGGCTTTGTGCAGGCTAGACAACCGCTCTACCACTGAGTTACACTCCTAGCCAACAGCTCAAGATTTTTGATGTCTTACACCTAAATCTCTAGCATCAAGGACAGCACCTGGTAGGTACAGCATTGAAAATTGTATAATGAGGGACTGACTCAATCTCCAACCTGTAAACACCGGAGTATTTAGGACTCAGTCCTTGGATCCTGTTATGGTTGTGTCTAGATGTACCCGCCCAAGCCTCATGTGGTTATAGGTAGGGTTTTATCAGAGGTGACTGAATCTAGAGTGTGATGCTGGGATTAAGGGCATAGGATTACTAGATCAGTCCCTGATTGGTTTGGCATCGCCCTAATTCCCTGCAGCCTAGATAAAGTGTAAAAGGGGCAGAAAAAAGCTGCTATGGACCCTTGCTTGCTTTGCTACCATCTACCTGCTATAAACAGTTTCTCCTCTGCATGCCACCCTGCCTTGGAGCCAGCCAACTATGAATTGAACCTCTACAATCCTCTCTTAACTTGTGGGTGTTGGGTATTTTTTCTCAGCAACAAGAAAAGTAGGACAGACTCCTTTTCTGCTAGCCTCCTGCCTCTAAGTTTCATCCCATTGTCTGCCTGCTGACAACTCTTATACTTAGGTCTCTAGCACTCTCATGAAACCTAGACTAGTGTACCCAATTGCTTAACTGATTTTTCTTTTTTTTTTTAATTTTTATTTTTTTTTAGTTTTTAATTTTTGGTGCTGGGGATCAAACTCAGGGCCTTGTGCTTGCAAGGCAAGCGCTCTAACCACTGAGCTAAATCCCCAACCCCTTAACTGATTTTTCTACTTGAACCTATAATAGGCACATCAAATTTAACCAAAACCAAACTTATTCAAACCTTAACTCCCAACCTGCCATACGTAAGCCTACACCTTAGCCTTTTCAATCTCTATAAACAGGAAGACCCTCCTTCCACGTGCTCAGGCCAAAAAGTGAGAACTCACCCTCTTTCTCTCATATTCCAAATTGTCCCAGAAGCTTGTGCCTTGGGACTTTTGCACTTGGTATTGTACCTATAACACTCTTCTTCTATCTCCACAGCTGGTTCTCTCCGTCAGGTCCATGCTCAAAATGCACAGTGGAGAAGCCTTGAAGCCTTTCCTAACCACTCCATATACCAAATACAATCTTTACCACCCCTCATTTTTCCTTATCCTACTTTAGTGTTCTCTGAAACACTTATTCCATATATTAAACTATTCACCTGTCTGCTGGTGATTGGGATACATTATGCTTGACAAGGGCAGGGCTTCATCTGGTTTATCACTGTCACCCTACCTAGGCAAAGACAGTGCCTGGCATATAGTAAATGCCCCAATACCAATGAACAGTTTTTTGGGGGGAGCTGCTGGGGATGGAACGCAGGGCCTTGAGCTTGCTAGCCAAGCTCTCTAACAGGGAGCTAAATCCCCAAACCCATCAATAAACACTGACTGAATGAATAAACCTCTTCAGACTTCCATTTCCTCCCCGAGAGGGGACGGGGCCCCTTGCAGGTATGTTCAGTGGATCAACAGTGGCAGAGTGAGCCCTCCATAAATGTAAGCACAAGCAGAAAAATAACCCGTGTGTCAGACTGAATGCTCTGAGGGATGCAGCCTTTTTTTTCCCTCACTAATCATACACTCCTGACTCCAAAAAGGATTATGCAGTGCAGGACACCCTTATAGTCCAGCAAAGTACAATGAATGGCCTTGCTCTCAACCTCTTTCTCGGGTACTATCCTCCCTAAGGGAAAAGATATTGGAGAATAACAATATTAATTGCATTTTCATGAATATCAAATCTTCCACAAAGGTAGCTCTTTTTTTTTTTTTTTTTTTGTTAAGATTTACAACCTTTAAGGACTAAAGAAATTGGTGACGGGGCAGGAAGAGGTGGAAGGGGAGGGGAGAGCCAGAACTCCCACTTTGCTCCTCACATCTCCAGTGGCCAAGCTCTTTTTGGTGCCTTAGGGCTGCCCCTCCCGAGTAAGCGCCGCTTTCCCCAAACAGGGTGCTGTACACAGTTCCATTCATCCATCACCCAGCTGTAGAATCTTCACACCTGTGGCTTACGAAGGCGGGAGGCCTGTGGCGCAAGCGAGAAACCCTTATACTGGGGGGCTCTCGAAATTCATCTCTCTGAGGGCAGCAAGGACTCCTGCCTCCACCCTCCAGATCACTCCAGGCACCCGGGTGCCGCGCCCAGGGGCCCTCGCTGTCCCTCGGCTTAGGGCACAGCCAGGCCGCGCCGGGAGGCGGCGGCGGGCACGGACACCCAGCTCCTGAGGGAGCCGGCCTCCCGAACTGGGCCCGGGCGAGGGGGCGCTCGGGCACCGGAAGATCCGGAGCGCGCGGGGCGTGGATGGAAGGCTCCAGGCCCGGGGCGGGGGTAGGCGAGGGAGGGGGATTCGGAGAGGCCGGAGATTCCAACCCGGAGGGGGAGGGGCAAGAGCGCGCCGGGCCCAGACAAGGAGGGAGGGGGCGGCGGGGGAGGGGAGCCGGGGCATCTGACCGGAGGGAGCGGGGGCACCGGGGCCGGCTGGAGAAGGACGGGCCGAGCCCCGGCCGCGAGGCGGAAGCGGGGGTCCCCTCCCATCCTCACTCACCTCTGAGCATCGGCTCCGGTCGCGGGATGACGGCCACCACCACGGCCTCATCCTCGTCCTCGCCTTCCTCGCACTTGAGCGTCACCTCGAAGCAGTCGAGCGCGGCGCCCTCGGCCCTCAGGGCCATGGTGTGGCCGGGGGCGCTCGCAGTGACCGGGCGCCAGAGGACTGGCGCGCAGGCCTCAGCGCGCTGCCGGCGGCCGCCTCCGCCGGGACCGCGCCGGGCTCTTAGCCCGCCCCTCAGCCCGCCGCCCGCCGGGCCTGCGAGAGACTGCTCGCTCCACGACCCCAGGCGGGGAGGGCTCAATCCGGGGCCCCAGGCCCTACCGCTCCCTTTTATGGAGGCCCCGAGTCGGCGCCCACCGCCTGGTCCCGCCTCGGCCCCGCCCCCGGCCCCCCGCAGCCAATCACGCTTGGCCCCGCCCCGGCACGAGGCTCAGTTAAAAATCCCTGTGGGACGGGCTCCCGGATCCCCGGGCAGCGTTGGGGTCTGCCGTCCATTGAGGGGCCACCCGGGGTTTTGTGCTGGTGAGAGGGCCCCCACCAGGTGTCCCAAGCTTTTGATGGGGTCACCTTTGCCTTTCCTTGGACAAGCTAAGCAGGTGCCCGGGGTGGGAAGACCGGTGGAAGACTGGACAAGGCTGCGGCTTGGAAGAGTGAGGGCTAATTTCCTTCCAATCTGCCAGTTCTGTGATCTTGGTCACTTTGTGTGACCTTAAACGAGCTCATCTATTCTTTCAAAATCCGTGTGGGACTGGTCTGGACAAGACTGAAAAGGAACCTCATGGATTGTGGGTATGTAAACCACCTGGATGCTTATGATTTCCGTGTGTGGTTTGGTTTGGCTTTTGGTACTGGAGATTGAACTCAGGACCTTCACACTGAACTACATCCCCAGACCTACCCCCCCCTTGTTGTTTTTTTTTTAAATTTTGAGACAAGAGTGTCGCTAAATTGCTCAGGCTGGGCTGGATACTTACGCCTCAGCTTCCCAGAGTGTTGGGATTACAGTGTGCACCACCAAGCCCGACTGTGATTTCTGTTTTTTAAACGTGAGTTCAGAGATTGGGTGGCCCTACCCAATGATACACAGCAGAGAGCCCCAAGACTAGAGTCCAGTTGTCGTGACACTGCTCCATCCGGCATATTCTGAATGAGTGTGACCTCTCTGACACAGGAAACCCTCAGGAGAGCCTTGTGTTTCGAAAACAAAATGGCTGACACCGAGACTCCAACCGAGACCACTGTACGTAGACAATATCCTGCACAGTAATGCAGGATAATCTAGAAGGAGAGGTGAATAAAGGACGAGAGAGGAGGTGTGAACAAGTCTATAGGGGTTGCAGTAGTTTTTTTCTTCTCTCACTTTCGTCCTGCGGATTGAACCCAGGGCCTCACACATGCTAGGCAAGCCAAACCACACCCCCCACTCTTAAAAAAATTTTAACACACACAAAATTTTTTTAACATGTTTGCAGTACATAATGAATACATTCATCATGTGGAGTTGGTACGTATACATTTCACATCCTAGCCCTTTTTATTTCCCTCTCCCCTCTCTTCTCTCCCTTTCTCTCTCCATCTCTAGATGCCTTTTGCATCTGCAAAAGTCTACCTCCTGAGCCAGGTGTGGTGGCGCACACCTGTAATCTCAGCCCTCAGGAGGCTGAGGGAGGAGCATTGCACAGTCCAAGGGCAGCCTGGGCTGCATAGTGAGTTTCAAGGACAGCCTGAATTACATAGTGAGACCCTGTCTCAACAAAACAAAACAAAACAAAAGGTCTACCTCCCTGTTTCCTATTGTCTATCTTTTATAAAAATTATTTTGAGAAGTTCTTGCTAAACTGCCCAGGCTGGGCTGGAACTTTCAATTCTCTTGCCTTGGCCTCCCACCTAGCTGGGATTATGGGCATTAGCACTATGTCCAGGTACTGAATTTTTTTTTTAAGAGACATCTTTATTTTCAACCAGTTGTGGTGGCATATGCCTGTAATCCCAGCACTGAGGAGGCTGAGGCAGGAGGAATGCTGCCATTTCGAGTCCAGCCTGGATTACATAGCGAGACCCTGTCTCAAAAAAACAAAACAAAATTGTAGTTTAGGCTGGTCTTGAACTCATTGTATATCCCAGGTAGGACTAAAACTCATGACAATCCTCTTGCCTCACCCTCCCAAGTGTTGGGATTATAGGGGTGTGCCATCGTGCCTGGCTAAGAAATTGTTTCTTTTCTTTTCTTTTTTTTTTTTTCGAAAATTTAAAAAAATTTTAGAGTGCATCCAGTACTTCTACTGGAGCAAGGATCTTGTCCAGGTTCTTGATTTCCTGAAGAAAGAACTGAGCAAGACACCCACAAACTGCAGCAGGATTAAATATTTATTTGAAATTGAATGTACACTCTAGAGTGGGAGCTATCCAGTGAGCAGAGCTCACGGCCCAATGGGGATTTGGCGAGGATTTTAAACATTAGGATTTGGGGTGGGTTTAAGGGGTTGGCCTGAGGTTTGGCTCAGAGTGGCTTAGCTGGATGTCAGTGGAGTTTCTGACCTTTTATGACCCTTGGAAGAACTGTCCTGGTGTCCAAAGCCCACGAAGGTCAAAGCAGCCTAGTTGATGAGATGGTAATTAAGGCTGGGGTCAGCCAAGGGTTACTGAAAACCACTGGGCTCATCCTGCAGACTTACTGTACATAAACTAAGTCACCTGGTTACTTTCTCCCATTCTATCCAAGTCTTGGCCTAACATTTAATTCCCAAAGGTAGATCTAGCCCAGAAAGTGGGCTCCTCCCTCCCTTCTCCAGCTCAGGAGCACTGAGCTTCCTGCCTCAGTGTGTACTTAAAAGGCTGTAAGTGAAGGGACTACCCAGTCTGTTTGACGAACTCCTACTTATGGTGGTGTTGTGTCATCTGCCCTGTCCTGTGGTCCTTCTCTGCTCTGTGTTGTGGCGGACTATCCCCTCGACGCAGACCACCATAGAGACAGAGGACAATCTGGGCCCTAGAACTGTTACTCATTAAAAGCCCTCTGTAGCTGGGTGTGGTGACTCATGCCTGTAATCCTGGTACTTGGGAGATTGAGGCAAGGAGGATCGCTTTGAGTTCGAGGCCAGCCTGAGCTACATACTGAATTCAAAGTCAGGCTGACCTACATAGTGAGACCCTGCCTCAAAAAAAAAAAAAAAAAAAAAA
>PVJO010016844.1:0-40810 GCA_004026905.1 Hystrix cristata
TGGTCTCTTGTGGTTCCAGATGAAATTCATGATTGTCCTTTCTAATTCTTTGAAGTATGTTAGTGGTATCTTGATTGGAATTGCATTAAATCTGTATAGTAGTTTAGGAAGTATAGCCATTTTCACGATGTTGGTTCTTCCTACCCAGGAACATGGGATGTCCTTCCATTTTTGGATATCCTTTTCAATTTCTTTTTTTGGAGTATGTGTTTTTATTTTCTTTTCCACATCATTTATTTTTGGCTATGATAAATACCTATTGTTCTTACAATTATACTAAATACTAAAATGGCTGAGAAACATAATTATCCTCGTTCTCAACCACAGGAAAGCCATTTACCATAGAACGGGAACATCCTTGAGGCACAGGAAGGCAGGTAAACTTAGGGAGGGCACTTTCCCCAGTATTACTTGATATTTATTCCAAACTCAAAGCCACATGATTGCCATCAATATTTGGACAAAGTCAACGAGGAAAACATAAAGGCTTAATTTATTTTACTGTGCTGTGCCCCATTCACCAGGGAGGAGGATCTTTTTCCTATAAGAGGCAGTAGCACATACAGGTCAGATGTTTTTACCTGGGAGTTGTATTCAACTCTAAACTCATCACCTCATTCACTAGCTCCGTCCTTGTTGTGCCTCAGTTCCCTGATATCTATAGTCAGGCAATAATAGATTTTCCTCATAAGTTGTGGTGAGGATTAAGTGAGAAGGTATAGGTTATCACTCACAAAAGCAAAGGGCACTAAGAATATCAGCAATAAACATTATAATTTTTATTATTATCACACTTGTCTTGGCTACTTTCTTGTTGCTAGGACAAAATACCCAACACCCACAAGTTAAAAGAGGGAGGTTTATTTTAGCTCACAGTTTGTAGAGGTTTTAGTTCATAACCTGGCTCCAAGGCAGAATGGTACAGCAGAGGGGCATGGCAGAAGAGAAACTGTCCATGGCATGGTAGCAGGAATCAGCAAGTAACCAGCCTTCCTTCACCTTTTATTCCATTTGGGCTATGGGCCTATTGGTTGGTGCCACCATCACCCAGGACGGACCTTCTGTCTTCAGTAAATCCATTCATCCATACCCAGAACTATGCTAACCCAATCACTGGACTAATCCAGTTATTGCACACCCATAATTCATAGTCACACACCCTAGACCCAGTATCACACACTCATGATCCAGCCACTTCCCCAAAGCCCCAACTATGAGCACATGAAGTTGGGGGGATCTATATATAAGCCATAACTACACCTGAATGGACCATTAACTACACCTGAATGGACCATTAGCTTCATAATAATGAAGCTAATGTTTTATCATTAGCTTCATTATTATGCAGTCTTATATAGATAAGCATGGATTAACCTTCATATATTACATGTATTAAAATATGAAATTTTAAGTAGGATATCAACTCATTGCTATTTTTAAATATAAATGGTTGTGTTTGCACAGGATTTCTGAAAGTGTATATACTCACATATATATTCACACACACATATTCAATGCTTATCAATTTTTCTTCAAGAGTAGCAAACTCTTAATTTTTTTTTACTTTCTTGTCTTTTCCATGTTTATCTACAGTTAAGGTGTCAGATTTAGAAGTAAAAGAAAAGATATGAATAATGAATTACCTCCAGCCATACTTACAAGAAAGTAGCTCAATATCACAATGGTTAACATCCCTAAGCCAAGAAAATATGGTACTAGAGTGGTCTCAGAACTAATGTATGCATCTACACACATGATAGTCTCTATTGGGCACCTGCAGGGAAATAATAGATGCTCAGGAGAATAAAAAGCATGTCCCTAAAATAAACCTTATGTTCACAAGTCAGACCACTTCTCAGGTTTTAGTGAAGGCCATAAGATAAAAGGTGTTTCACAATACGTTTTTCCCTGTACTCTCTGAAATAAATTCCCTTGGGTTGAAAGGAGGCTTTTCTTGTTTATTCACCTAGCTAGCCAAGTCACAGGAGAGGAAAAAGGCAAGGGACAGCATGAAATTGCCCATCCCATAGCACCACAATTTCCTGAGGAGGGAAATTCTGGCAAAGCTAAATTTGGGGCAAAAATCGAGTTTCATTTTTTTTTCCTCAGAAGCAATAATTATATGGGAATAAAAACACTTTTGCAGGACATTCATTGCATGATTAAAAATAATAAAAGGAATGAAAAATACACACATGCCTGGCACTCGTAATACAAAATTACATCAAATTCTAGATGGGTTGCATCCCTAATCAAACCATGAGATTGGGCCATAGTCTGTACACATGAAAACCAATTCCAGACAATCACCATCTTCTTTCATCATACGGTCCATATTACAGCCGAGCTGTACCGGGCAAGCCTAAATGAATTAACAGTTTGGATGAAGACAATAAATGATCGCGAACAAATGGAAGATATTTCACATTCAGGAAACACTGAGACATTGTCTTAGGCTAGCTGACTCTAGGAAAATATCTGGAAAAGAGTTTGACAATATTATCTGCAGATTCTGCCAGTGCTAACTACAACGTATAAACTACAAAAATGGGTGTGTCTGTTTCAGTAAATCTAAAAGAGGACACATGACAAGGAGGCACACATGGCAGATTCCACTGTTGAGATGTGAATGTGCATCTGTTCTCCTCATGTTTCTTCTTTTTTCGTGAGGTAGTCAGAAATCTGTATATAAATTCATGCCACTAAGTAGTACCATATCTCACATTTACATGTAGACATACATAATGTATGTATAAAGAAATGTCTTAAAAATGAAACACTCAAACTTTGAAGAGTAGTTACCTCTGGGGAAGAAGAAGATTAATGCAATGAGAAAAAAACTTCACAATGAGTTTCAATTACATGTGTAATAATTTATACATAAATATGAGTATGCAGAAGTTTGTCATATTTAATTTTTGCATTTTTGAAATATTTCATAAAATAGTTTTAATGAGCTTCACTTCTGACTTTCAAAATGATTCGTAGTAATTTAGAAATTGTGGGAAACATAATCAAATCTAGAAATAAATAATCAATAATCCATCACTTAATCATTTTGAAAAATGCATTGGTTTTGTGTGTGCCCATCCATTTTTTCTGCATAGTGGTTGCCTCTGGTGTAAGAGGAGGGTAATCCAATAAGAGAAGACTTCAATGTCAGTTTCAATTGCACATGTAGGGCTGGGAATTTAGCCCAGTGGTAAAGTGCTTGCCGAGCAGGCCCAAGGCCCTGAGTTCGAGCCCCAGCACCAAAAAAAGAAAAAGTCAATTGCACATGTATTATTTTATGTTACCATGAATAATATTCAATATTCAATAATTATTTGTATGACAGAAACACTCCATGCAAAGACAGATCAGTTATTTGGAACCCAGAATTCCTGATTTTGGTCTGTTGTAC
Source organism: Hystrix cristata (assembly GCA_004026905.1). Lineage (NCBI taxonomy): Eukaryota > Metazoa > Chordata > Mammalia > Rodentia > Hystricidae > Hystrix > Hystrix cristata. The sequence goes on from PVJO010016844.1 coordinate 3,404, forward strand.
AGCACACCTTTGTTCATGCTTTGTGCTGTATTTTTTTGGGGGGGGCACAATGGGAAGTTGTTATTCTAGCCTCCAAATAGAAAGTGAAAGAGGACAGTAAGAAATGACATAAAATAACAAGTAATGAAGAGACGAATTGCTTTTTTCTCTACTACATGATCAGATAACTTGTCCTAGAAAGAAGCGACAGCAGAGCTTTTCAATCATAAACCATAGCCTGCTGCTTTAAATTTAATTGATCTCTAGGAGGTGTTCACATTAAAATCCTGCTTTTTATGAAAGAGAAATATGGGGTAGTCAATGCATACATGTGTTGAAGTATTACATGCTAGACAGTCTCCATAGCTTTGCTCACCGCTCAATTTCTCCTCACGACATCTGTGTGAGGTGAGTATCAAAGTGTCCATTTTACAGATGACCCACATCAGGCTCACAAAGGGTAACTCATTATTCTAGGTCCACAGGTAGCTAAGTAGAGTCAGTAATGGTGATCTACCAATTATGATCTTTCAAAATTGAGATTGCCTTTTAAGTACTTGCCTTTTCAGTTCAGCACAATTGACCAGGCTATAAATTTATATACCTTAATTATTGTAATTTAGCATTGCATTTTTCCATTTATCTCTACAAGAACAACAACAACAACAACAAACGGTGGCAAGATACTTATTTAGCTCACAATTTTAGAGGTGGATAGTGCAAACAGCATGACACAGCCTCTGCTGAGGGTCCCAGGGCAGGTAGCAGGAGCACATACCAGAAGAAGGCATTACATTGCAAACAGGAAGCTAGAGAAAGCATTATATTGCAAACAGGAAGCAAGTTGCGGGTTATGTTCAGGCTTTTATAACAACTTCCTCTGGCAAGAACTCGCTCAAGGAGACCAGTATTCCCATCCTAGGGAAGTGCCCTCTTTGACCTAAGGGCCTCTAGTAGGCCCCACCTCTTAAATGGTACCACAGGACTTCTCCATACAGCCTCTATCCAGGGAACCAAGATCCTAAACAGATGAATCTTTGTTGGGAGACATTTAACCCATATTGAAAACAGAGCAGTCATGTTTTTGAAAGTCTAATACATTTGCCTACAAGTATTCCTTTGTACTCATCTATGAATTATTCGTTGATAGATTTTCCAGTCTCTGTATTCATTACTAATGGCCAAATATATTGATCATATCAAAAATATAAATGCATATAATGTATCTTATTATAAACTATTTCAAATTTCTTATTCAAGTAAAATTTAAAACTATTTGGTTTCAGGAGACATTCTTAAATACATTCAGTTTTGTCTAAAATTTTAAATAAACATGTAACAGATGATTACAAATAAAAACAAATCAGGGATTATAACCTTAGCATTCAAGAGGGGAGAATTTAAAGCCAAATGGTTTAAAACAGACAAAAATACATTTGATTACACTAAAACTTACAGTTAACTAGGGAAATATTATTGATACTTAAATATTCAGTAGTGCAGCAAAGAGAAATATGAAAAAGTATACTAATAAATATCAGATGCTAGCATACTTCCTCTATCCATGAAGTGGGAAATAAATAGTAAGTATAGAGAAAGCCTAAGTAACATAGCATCGAGGCTAGATTTTACAGAGAGATATGTTGAATTCTATTGCCTAATGTTAAATAATACACTTACTTTTCAGGTGAATACAGAAAGTTAATGAATTTAGACTATATCTGAGACTGTTAAATTATGGGACCACATGCAATTACAAATTAAAAGTGTATTACTTAATTAGAATAATAATAATGAAAAGAAAACATATCAGAATCTGTAGGTAGAGTAGTTGTCAGAGAATTTTTAAGCATTAAATACTCAACAATAATAATGAAAATAAGTGAACTAAATATTCACTCAAAAAGCATGTAAAGAATTAGAATATAAACTAAAAGAATGCAAACAGAAAGAATACTTAAAGGTAAAAGTAGAAATAAATATTCTATAAAATAAAACCACAGTAAAATTTATACATAGAGGAGCAAATAAGGAGTGCATGGATGAAATAGCATTCAAAAAATAACAGCCAACAAGCATCAAATCAGGAAAAAATCTAAACCTACATTTTCATCAAGGCAAATGAACTAGAAACACAAGGAAATAAGAAAAAAATGAAAAGATACATCATAGTCAAACTTCAAAAAACTAATGACAAAGAAAAAAATCTGGAAATCAGGGAGAGAGAAACAATGTATTAGCTATAGAAGCAGAAAAACTGTACAAAAGACAGTAAATTCATCAGAATCCATGTGATCCAGAAGGGAAGTGGTACAAGATTTTCCAAGTGCTAAAATATAAGAACTGTGCATGAAAGTAATCACCACCATTTGGTGGTACATGTCACTGATGAATGTGTGAATCAATAAATGAATGAAATATATTCAGGGCTAAAGGTACACATTTGCCCCCTATTCTAGACAGTTTGGATCTGAACACCCCTCCGTGGATCCTGTACTACTCAACTTTCCTGATGTTGGGACAAAATACCTGATGCCTGCAATTTTAAGGAAGAAATATTATTTTGCTCATGGTTTCAGAGGGTTCAGTACATGGTCATTGACTCCAAGGCAGAAATAGCATAGAAGAAGGGCCTAGTAGAGCAAAGGTACTTAATCCACGGGGGTCAGAAAGCAAAGCAGGGGAACACTGCCAGAGAAGTGGCTCAGGGATCACATACTGTACCCAAGGTCAGACCTCCACGACCCATTCAGACACACCCAGAAGTGTCCTTTACTAATCCCTTAGGTGGTTGTCAAGCCAATTGACAATCCAGCTTAACCGACAATTGGAAAGCAATTCTTTCCAGATGTTCCAAACCAGTAAACCACTAATCTCATTTTTGTCAGACTCACTTCGTATGTATTAAATGCTTTTGCTCTCAAGTCAAAGACTTAGGGAAATCCAGGAATCATGGGGGAAACTAAAGATATTTGCCCACCTCAAATCCATTATGCTGAATAACCAAGAGATGGACTGAATTTCCTATGTAATACAGTTAAGTGTGTATTGTTTCCTTCTTAGGTTTCCAAATACTCACTGAAATATACTGATGCTATAAAGGTTAAGAAATATTTTCTCTATTATAGATCAGAATAGTTAGGATGGGAAAGATGCAAATATTGTCCTTGTGGAAATTGCAAAAATTACCATGCTGGGATCTTGACCAAGGTTTCTGTTTGATCCCTCACAAAGCTTTCTTGAGTTACAATCAGGATTTCTTTTCATGCATCAGAAAGGCAAGGACAGATATCCAGCATCTTCCCATTTGTCTGACTCCAGAGCCTATGTTTGAAACCAGAAGCAAAACCACCACTTCAGATGCATGATTGGGGCATACACCTCTCACCATTCACCACTGGCAATTGTGCAGCCACTTTCAAAAGCAGTATACCAGCACCTAGTAAAGATGAAAATGATTAGATTGAAATATAAAGCATATATAATAAACAACAGAGAGGACAAATGATAACAACAGAAAATTCACTTGAAAATGTATATTGTCAAGCTATAGTAATCAGAACAATATGGCACTGGCATAAAAGTAGACAGATAGACTAATTGAACAGAAAAGAACAAAGCGCCCAGAAATGAATCTACTCGTGTACAGTAAAATAATTTTTGATGAGAGTGCCAAGAATACACAATTAGGAATTGATTGTCTCATCAGTACATGGTGCTGGCAAAATTTATTACCCACATGCAAAAGAATGAAATTGGATTCTTACATCATACACAGAAAAGCAACTCAGAATGGATTAAAACTGAAATGTAAGGCTGGTGATTTAGCTCAGTGGTGAAAGTGCTTCCTTTGCAAGCACAAGTCCCTGAGTTCGATCTCCAGCACCAAAAAAAACTCAAAAAAAAAACAATTTAAATGCAAGACATGAAAACATACCTAGAAGAAAACATGGTGTTAGCAATGTGTTTTGCAAATGACAACAGAAATTCATCCAACAAAAGCAAAAATAATCAATTGGAACTACATCAAAATAAAAACCTTCTGCATAGCAAAGGAAATAATCAAAATGAAAAAGGAGAAAATATTTGCAAACCATATATATGATTAATATTTAATATCCCAAAACATATGGAACTCACACAACAAAATAACAAAATGAAAAAGAACTTTATTAAAAATAGGTAAAGAAACTAAACAGGCATTTATTTCAAAGATATAAAAATGGTCAATAAGTAGATGAAAAGGTGCTAAATATCACTAATCATAAGGGAAATGCAAATCAAAAGCACAAAGATATATCACCTCATACTTGTTAGGACTGCTATTAATAAAAATGAAAAGGTAATTAATTTTGACAAGGATGTGGATGAAAGAGAACATTTATACACTGACAGTTGAAATGTTTATGAAATGCCCAAACCAAAAGAACTAATGAAGTGCAAATAATAATAAAGACAAATAATATTAATTAAATGATACAATAAAATAAAAACAAAACAAGAAGAGGAAAAATGAAAAATAGATTTGATGTTCTTATTTTTATGCCCAGACAGGATGTAAGAGAAAGATTTGAAAGGTTATATGAGGGGGCAGAGAGAAAAAGAAGAGCAGGAAATACAAGTGAAAATGTGTTTGTAGCGGGGTAAGCTTCCAGGTCATGCCCCCAGCGACCTGCCTCCAACCAGGGCCCACCTCTTAACAGCAAATCAGCTGCAGTGCCCCCCTGAGACAATCATCTTCCAAAAGGCCTACCTCTCAATACATGAGGCTTTGGGGGGACATTCCACATCCAAAGCATAACACATAATTAAGCCCCATACCCACATTTGGGGAGTGAGAGAGGCTAAGAATGAAAACAGACTGCAAATTCTCACAGACTGCCTGCAGGCAGGTTTGGGGAAATATCCAACCTCTGCCCAATTCCAGTCTTGCTGTCTTTATCCCACCAAATTCCAGAGCCTCTGTTTTCTTCAGGGCTCCTTGGTGGGGGCGTTTGCTCTGTTCTCTCTAGCGAAGTTCAGCTCAAGGTTCTCTGCTAGCTTCCCTACATCTTTCTCCCACAGTCTCTGGAGCTCCTAGTTCCCTTTTTCTCATTTCGCTCAACTCAATATAATTTCAGAAACCTCGGAGGATAACAAAGATTTCCTCAGCTGGTACAGGTTTTTTCTCTTTCCTCCTCTCCTCATCTTCAGACCTTGTGCATGAGAATTGTAATTGCCCCAAGACTCTGAATTTATCCTTCATAGTGTTAGCGGACCTGTCCATACTGTAAACATGCCCCTTCCCAGAGATCAGGCCTTTGAGACTTCAAGACCCCATGTCTGTACAAGTGATCCATACTTTCTCCCCACCCCCTCTCAGACATTTTATCTCCAAAACTCTATGGACACAGCTGCCCAGACGCATTTCTCTGAGTCATGCTCTGAGCTCAGAGGCAGGTTGTTGCATAGCAACAGGGGCTCATAGCCAAATATAGGTCCTGGAATTAAGAGATGCTCAGGTAATGCTGAAGCTATTTGGAAAGTGGATGAAAATCAGATCTCTGAAACACTCTCAAAAACAGCTCTTCTCCTCATCCTCCTCTCCCAATCCCTTCTCCCCACCCCTGCCCTACGGACCCAGTTTTAAGTGCAGAGTACTTTCTGCTATGGGCAAAAGGCACCACTGCCTGATCCCTCCATTTTCCAAGCAACCCAGTGTCTCGTTAACACGAAGGACTTCTGTTTGCACGGGGCTTGTTTTCCATTCAACAGATGGTGGTCCATCCACAGGATCATCCTGTAACATCAATCCCCTCCCTTGACTTGAGGAAACTTTCACCAAAACAGCAAGAGTGAGGCTTGCCTTTCCTCAAAAGTCAGCTTGCAATAATTCATGAGGAGAGCACTGAGCTGGGATTTTGCAAGCCCAAGTTCTAGTTCCAGTTTATGAAATCAGGTAAAACTGTTCTAAAGAACCAAGGTCAGCATCTCACTTAGCCAGAGTTAGTGATCCAGATCCTCACAATCCAGTGCATGGTCCTTGCTTTAAGAGAACCAGCCACCCATCTACCTGTCTCTCTTGCCCTCCTCTCAGCTGGAAGAGGCTGTTCTGTCCTCTGTCAGTGGGATCTAATCTCACTTAGAATCACAGTTTTTTAATTAATTTCTTGTATCAATATTTCTTTCTTTCAGGGCCTCTCTACAAGCTGACACTTTCTTAGCACCCCCCCCTCCACTTAATTTCCAGACAGCACACATCCTTGGTCACAGATGAAGCACATTTTAATCCACAGAAAGTGATTTAGAGTATGAAGTAGGAGCAGTTCCAGTTCTGCCTCTTCAGTGGGTGCCTTATTAAGAACAGGATACCATTAATAATTTGCCTTGTCATCACTTGATTCATCAGTTTTGGTGTCAAGAACCCAAGCCCAAATCCATTTAATAAGCTATTTTGTGTACTTCTTCTAGTTTACCTTCAAGTTACTCATAGAAGTATGTTTATCCTTTATGCTCTTAAAATGCAAGGTACTCTAGAGGAACAAGAGCTGTTAGTTTGTAAGTTTAATGACCATGTGAAAGCCTCTTCCAAAGGGCATAATTGAGGAAAATGGGTGGTCAGATTGTTAGTAAAGACAAAAGCTGTTTATACCGTACCTGGTGCTATATTGAAGCGAAAAGGCTTTTACGTGTGCTGTTAGTGCCGAATCGGTGTATATATTTTTCAAGCCCTATAGTAGAACTTAGTAATGTGAATGGCCTTCAATACAGAAGTCCTGTTTCCACCCACAGGCGAGTTTCAGCTGAAGTTTCAGAAAGGATTCTGAAGGTGATTCTGATCTGTGTCCAGATAAAAGAACCCTTGCCGAGGAGTTATTCCAAAGAGCCACATGAGTTCCCTGATCTAGAGAAGAAAGGTGGGTAAAATTTATGGAGCTGTCTTTTTAGAGGGTTCAGATCCATTTTTGTCACTTTAATGGCTGAATTAACCCTCACTGGGACACTATTGCTATGCCTTCTTCATCAATATGTGTGGCTACAAAGCCTGTACGCCTAACCATAGAGCTGAATAGCAGAGAGGTTGCTCACCAGCCCCACTGCCAGAGGCAGGGAGAGAGCTTGCCAGCCTGGGCATCTTGAGTTGCTGCTGGAAGATCTGTAGCAAATGTGTCAGGGGTCATACCATTAGGGTGGTTAAACTCTATTCTCCTTACATTTGTCTTTCTGCTGTAGGGAGCCAGGCTTCCCCTTTGCTCAGAGAAGGCATATGGCAGAGCTGGAGCCAGAAGCTCTCTGAAGCTAATGTTTTTTCCATCCTTTATGAAAGGTTCAGTTTAAGGAAAAACTAAGATTATTGGTATGTGGTAGAGAAGAGTGGCCTCTGAGGACACAAAGAAAGGAGAGAAAGGGGTTATTTCCCCAAGACAGGTATGAGAGAAGAGGTCTACAGGTATCTCCAGGAGTAGGGACCTAAGCACTGCTTCATGCTAATGCTTGGAGAGGCATCTTGGTGGCCCATCTAAGACAGTCAACCAGCCATGAGACAGATTTTACCATTTAGGTGGAAAGATGGATAGATTAGGACTGGGGATCCTGAGCACACTAAGCTAGGAAGATGGTCAGTTCAGCCTTGAGCTGTGCAGATACAGAGGTGATAGTGGAAGAGGCTTCCCTGGGGCAAATCTGGATGGTAAGTTCCCACAAGTGGGACTGTCAAAGAGCATGATATTAAACATTTGATTAAAGAACCTTAAAATCTCTTCACCAAAGTGTTCACAAAAATACAAGGTAAAGATGATCAGAAGAGGTAAAGGTCACTACATACTAGTTAAGGGAATAATCTAGCAAGAAGAGATAACACTGTTAAATATATACTGAATACAGGAGCACCTACATTCATAAAACAAATACTGCTATATCTAAAAGATCAAATATACACTAACACAATCATAGTGGGTGACCTCAAGTCCCCACTTTCATAAAGAGATAGATCAACTAAAGAAAAAGTCAGTAAAGAAATATCACAGCTGAACCACATCCTTGATCATATGGATGTAATGGATATCTATAGAGTGTTCTACCCTATTACAACAGAGTACACATTCTTCTTTGCATTGCACAGAGAAAATACATCACATACTAGTCCACAAAGCCTACTTAAATAAATACAAAAAATCAAAATCACTCTATGGTTACTATCAGACCGTTTTGCAATAAAACTAGAAATCAATCACAGAAAATTAAGAAGCACCTGGAACCTTAATTACACAATCCTAAACACCCAATTGGTTACAGAAGAAATTAAACAATTTCTTGAGGCACACAACAATGCTAGTACAACACACCGAGATCCTCTGGGACACAATGAAAGCAGTCCTAAATTTATTGCAACCAATGATCACATTAGAAAAACAGAGCAAGCTCAAATAAATAACCTAATGAGGAACCTCAAGATCCTTGTGAAACAACAACAACCCAAGCCCAAACTAAAAATTAGAGATGGAAATCATAAAGAAATTGAGAAATTAATGAACTTTAGACTAAAAAAATATGAGGAATCAAAGAAGTATAGAGCTGGTTCTTTGAAAGAATAAACAAAATAGATTTACCCTTAGCCAAACTTATCAAAAGAAAAAGAGAAAGTACTCACATCAGGGCAATTAACAATGAAAAAGTGAAAATCAAAACAGACACTGTCAAAATCCAAAAGATACTTAGTAACTACTATGAAAAATCGTATTCCAAGAAATTGGAAAATTTTGAAGGAATTGACAATTCCTAAACTCACAAATTACCTAAACTAAACCAAGAAGACATAAAAATACTAGTAATCCCATAACAAGCAATGAAACTCAAACAATAAAAAGAAGCCTACCAAATAAAAAAAGCACAGAAACCAATAGATTCATTGATGAAGTGTACAAAATTTTAAGGACATTATAACTCCAGTACTTCTCAAACTCCTCGATGAAATTGAAAGGGAAAGATTTCTTCCAATCTTATTTCTGGAAGTCAGCATCAAACCACTCTGAATCCAAAACCAGGATTCACATTTGAGAGGTCTGTCCTCCACACTGAGATTCAGTTTGATCATGGAGAGGGCCAGAGGGGCTACTCAGCAGAGAGCACCCAGAGTCAGGGAGACTCCCAGGAGCAGCACCAAAGCCAAGAACTCTCAGGTTTTTATTTAGAACATTGGTTTAAGAGAAAAAAGCAGAAAAAAAGCAGTTTGGGCAAGGAACTGTTTCAAATCAAGGCAGTTTTCTTGGGGAAAGGAGAAGGAAAACACCCAGACAAAACATGCCTTACTAACCTAAACTTCTTTTTGTTTAATCATTCACGCCTCACACAGCCTGCATACTTTTGTTTTTAATTTTATTTTTTAGCAAGAACATGTACTGGTACATTGTATACATAGTGATCACATTCATCATAGTTATTTTGTACCTGTACATGATGTATCTTGGTTCCCCCCTCTTCCCCACCCCTCCCTTCTGCTCCCCCCTTCCCTATTTATAGCAGGTTTATTTATATATGTATATTTTTTATATTTTTCCATTTTCCCTTTCCTCTTTCTTTCCTTTTTCTCTTCTTTCTTTTCCCCCCTTCCCCCTTTCTAGTTCTCCTGTCCTTTGAATATTATCTTCCTTTTAGATAATACCTATTATACCTCTTTGTCCTTATTTACACTTATGGTTTCTCATATCAGAGAAACAATTCGAGGTGTACTCATGAATATCTGATTTATTTCACTTAAGAGTATGTTCTCAAGGTACATCCATTTACCTACAAATATCCCTAGTTTATCCTTTTTATGGCAGAGTAGTACTCCATTATGTAGAAACACCACATCTTCTTTAGCCATTCATTAGTTGCTGGGCATTTAGGTTGTTTCCAGGATTTAGCTATTACAAATTGTGTTACTATAAACATGGTTGTGCATATATCACTGTGGTACAATGATTTTAATTCTTCTGGAAAGATACCCAGTAGAGGAATAGCTGGATCAAATGGAACCTCTAGTTGTAGTTTTTTGAGGAATCTCTATATTAATTTCCACAGTGGCTGGACCAATCTACATTCCCACCAAGAGTGGAGGAGGGTTCCTTTTTCTCCACAGCCCCGCCAGCATTTGTTATTGGTTGACTTTTTGATAATCGCTGTTCTTTCTGGAGTGAGATGGAATCTCAACATTGTTTCAATTTGCATCTCTCGAATGACTAGTGATGTTGAACACTTTTTCAGGATGTGGTCCCAAGCACTGATTCTTTGTATTATTTCCCGTGCAGTCTGGGTTCTATTCATAATTTTTTTCTTACCCCTATGTCTTTGAGAGTTCTTCCTATTCTGCTCTCCAGTAGATTTAGTGTTTCTGTTTTAATGTTTAGATCTTTGACCCACTTCTATTTTAGTTTAGTACATGGTGAGAGATATGTTTCTAGTTTTACTTTTCAGCATGTGGCAAGCCAATTTTTCAAGGACCATTTGTTAAAGAGAGCCTGCATGCTTTTATCCTGGAGTTTAACCACTCATTCCTCGGTCAAGTCCCCCATATGGCATTGAGAAAAATTAAATACCTAGGAATTAACTTAACCAAAGAAGTAAAAGAAACCTGCAAGAAAAACCACTCTGAAAAAGAAGATTGAAGAGGACATCAGAAAATGGAAAAACGTCTGCAGTCACTGGATAGGCAGAACCAGTATTGTCAAAATAGCCATACTCTCAAAACTTTTGTACAGATTCAATGAAATCCCAATCAAAATACCAACTGCATTCCTCACAGAACTAGAAAAAAAAATCCTAGAATTCTTAAAGAACTAGAAGAGACTCAAAAGAGCAAAAGCAATAGTGGGGCAACAACAACAAAGCAGGAGGGATCACAATACCTGACTTTAAATTATCCTAGAAAGCAACACCAATAAAAATGTCATACTATTGGGACAAAAACAGATGTGTGGATCAGTGGAATATAGACTACAGAAACAACCCCAAACACATTCAGCTCTTTGATCCTTGACAAAGAGGTCAAAAACATATGTAGGAGGAAAGAGAGGCTATTCAAAAAATGGTACTAGGAAAACTGGCTATCTATATGCAAAAGACTGAAGCTGGACCCATATCTCTGATCATGTATTAACTAAAATAAAAATGTATCAAAGATATAAATATTAAAACATAGACAATGAACTTACTGAAAGTTAAAATGATAAAACACTTGAAGTCATAGGTGTAGGCAAGGGCTTCCTGAACAGAACCCCAATTGCAAATGAAATAACAGCAAGAATCAACAAATGGTATTATATCAAATAAAAAAGCTTCTGCACAGCAAAGGAAACAATTAGTAGAGTGCAGAAACAAGCTTCAGAATGAGAAAATAATTGACCAGTTATTCCTCAGACAGAACTAATATCTAGAATATGAAAAGAAATTTAAAAAAAAGAGCACCCCAAATAAAAGACCAAATCAAAAATGGAAAAGTAAAATGAATAGACACTTCTCAGAAGAACTACAAATGGCCAACAAATATATGAAAAAAATGTGCAATCCCTGGCCATTAGAGAAATGCAAATTAAAATAGCTCTAAGATTTCCTCTTACACCAGAAAGAATGGCAATCATCAAGGAATCAAATAGTAACAAATGTTGGTGTGGTCATGGTAAAAAAAATAAAAAGGTACCCTCTACATTGTTGATGTGAATGTAAACTAGTCCAATCATAATGTAAATAAGTATGGAATTTTTTCACCAATTTAAAACTAGAAATTCCATTTGACCCAGCAATTTTCCTGCTAAGTATCTTCCCAAGAAAGCTAAAGATATCATATTACAGTGATACATATATACCAATGTTTATGGCAGCACAGTTCATAATAGCTAACTCCTGGAAGCAGCCTGCATGTCTATCAACAGATAAACAGGTAAAATGTGGTATCTATATGTAATGGAATACTACTCGACTATAAAGTATAAGTTTAAGACATTCATAGGAAAATGGATACACCTGAAAAATATAATATTAAGTAAATTATATCAGACACACAAGCTTAAATACCATATTATATCTTCTCGTTTGAGTAAGGCAAAGTACAAATAAAGAGCAAAGTAAAGAATTGATAAAAGGAACAGTTGAGATAGATGTTTTGCAAATGGAAAGGGGTCCAGGAGACTAAGGGTGAGAGGAGAGGGAGAGGGGAATAGAAAGTAAAAAGATTTAAGATGTGTCATAAACATATACCAGATACCCACAATAAATATGAAATCATAAACATGAACTAAAAATAATAATAATAATGATGATGAAAATAGGGAAAGGGATTATAGAAGGAAGGAGGGAAGTTGGTGGGACAGGAAGGAAATTAAAAAAGAATCCAGGTGTGTTATGTACATATACGTACTCCCCAAGGTGAATATAAACTTTATGTACTGCAAACATGTACTAATAAAATAAAATTTTTAAATCTAAGTTTTATTTCAGGGAAGCAAGAGTAGAATGATATTATTATTTAGTAGGTATAAGCTTAGTCAACTAGGAGCCTCGTTAGCGCAGTAGGTAGCGCATCAGTCTCATAATCATAAACTTAGTCAACCATAAAAATGGTATATTTTGAGAAAATGTTTATCCTTTATCTCTATTTTCTTTCATAAAGAAGGCCTTCCATGGCCAAAACACATCTGGTCTCTCTACACATTTCTACCTGATTGGAGACTCTACAAGCAGAAATGTGTTGCTCAGCTGAGGTCCTTTCTCTTCAAACCCCTTTGAGGTAAGCTTCCCTTCAAAGCACATGTTCTGCTCTGCCATCAGAAGTGGGTTTTATAATATGTCCACAGTTCTGTTCTTCTTTCTGTGTCTCGCTAACTTCTCAACTATTCCTGTGGTCTTGATACACAGTGCCTGGCTCCTTAAGGAGCCTCCAAAATATTCTGCTATTTCTAGTCTGAGCTCTAAACCAACCAAAACATGGCAAAAGTATAAGACAAATAATACATCAATGTTATTCTTTATAGAGACAATATTAGAGAATGTGACCTAGATTTTCTGACATGCGGGTTTTTTTGTAATGAACTCCAGAACTGGACAGAACTGTCCACACAGTAATGTTGCATTAGGAGAATTGCAAAAGCCACTCACTACAGTGCATGTATATCTGCTGTCTTGCGAAGGAGTTCTGTGTCTGCCCAAGGAAAGTGACTTCTTTGCCAAGGGCTATCCCTGTAGCAGGAGACAGTGTTTCAAGACACTGCCTTTGGGAAACACTTCTAAAACTGAATAAATACTCCTTGTTTGGAAAAAACACTTATCAAAATAATCTCTCAGGCTTTCTAATGGAGTCATTTGTGACAACACCCTCTCAGTACTTTAATTCACATCAATGCAGTGGAGGCTCATCCGATGGAATTAAGCTTCAAATTCTAAGAGTAGCCTGAAAATTATGTATCTTGTTTTAGTTACTTTTCTTGTTGTTGAGAAAAAAATACCTGACACCCAAAGTTAAAGGAGGAAAGGTTTATTTGGCTCACGGTTTGTAGAGGTTTCAGTCCACAGTTGACTGGCTCTGAGGCAGGGTGGCATGGCAGAGGGGTTTGGCAGAGTGGTCTTGCAGAGGAGAAATAGTCCATGGCAAGCAGGCAGGCAAGAGCACATTAGCTTTCTTCAATCCCTTGTATTTTATGCAGCCTACCTGCCCTAGGGTGGGTGTAGTACTCACACCCTTAATCCTAGGACACTAAATTCTATTATTGCACCATGAATCAATCACACATGGTAGATCTAGCCACCTCTGAAAAAGCCCCACCTATAACTGCAGGAGGCTTTGGGGAATGTCTAATCACAAGCCATAACATCCTGTAAATTTCCCTTGGAAATCCCTTCAAAAAGCAGTCGATGACATGTTCTGGAATTTCTACCAAAACATAAACCAATACTCTAATTACAGTTAAAATTATAACAAAGTCTTACCAAGGCTTCAAAGTTGAGATAATCCTTTTCTTATCCAATGATAGCGTTCCAAGGACAGGAAAAGTTAATTCAAACCATGTTTGGGGTATTCATTTTTGCTTAACAAATACCCCATTTATTTTCTTTCAGTGCTCTGTGTACTGACTGCTCTCAGCTAGGTGTTTTTCTGGTTCATGTCTTGTCTGTCACCTGAGGCTACAGTTATCTGATGGCTCCATTCTATCTGGATATCCTGGAGAGCTCTCTCACATGGCTGACAATTAGTGCTAACATCCCATGGAAGCTCCGCTGTGGATGTTGATCACGCTGCACCCTGGTTCTCCTCCAGATACTTCAGAGCATGACCAAGAAGCACCTTGTTTCTTTAAACAACCCTCCATGTGTAAGGTTGTCAGATTAAATTAACCTGGTTAAATTTGAGTTCCAGATAAACAATGAATTTTTTGTATGTACTAAATGATACAGTATGCAGTTTCATTTTATTTATCTGATATCAAAAATCCAACTGAGGGTTCTGTACTTCTGTTTGCTATATCTGTCAACCCGAGGTAACAAGCCTGTAAATCTGTTAAGTATAATGATTCTCTGAGATACAGATCTGGGGAAAATAAAGAGGTCAGTTTGGCGATGAAAAAAGCTGGTACTACCTAGTGTTGGTGGAATGAAATGATATAAACACTTGCATACACTGTTGGTTCCAAATGGATTTATCCACTCTCTCAGCACTATATAATTAGGACTTCATAACATACCTGGCCTTTGATACAGAAGTCCTGTTTCTGCCAATGAAGAAGTTTCAGCTGAGAATTTAGAGAAGGATCGTCAAGGTGATTCTGATCTGCATCCTGGTGAAAAGAATCAAGTAAAGAAACCACATGAGCTCCCTGCTTTGAGGAGAGAGGGTAGCTAATATTTATGGGGCAGATTATTTGGCCAATCCCAGCTTCATATTATTCAGATTATTCAAATTATTGACTGACTATAATTTTCATGACAACTCTGTTAGTAAATTATTGCTATGCTGTCTTTATGGATGTTTAACTACAAATCTCATGCTGCTAATGGCCAAGCTGGAAGACAAAGAGGTTGTTAACCCGTCCAGCTGCCAGAGCAGGCAAAAGGCCTGCCATCCCGGGCACTTTGACTTGGTGTCAGATCTGTGGTAAATTTTGTGAAGATACATAGCGCTGTGATGGTTTTTCTGGGTTCTTCCTTTGTTTATCCTCTCTGATTTTTCAGCAGAGCTCTAGCCTTGGTGTCCTTCCCCTTGCACTAGGGGAGGCTTGTGGCAGCACTGGCAGCAGAAGCTATCTGAAGCCAGTGTTTCTTCCATCTTTTATGAATACATAATTTCATGGGAAGAATTGGCTGCTTGTACGTGGTAGAAGATGGAGGCCCTCTGAAGACACAGAGAAAGAAGAAGGGAAATTTCTCCCAGACAGGGATAAAGTGGAATCTACAGATCCCTTCAGGTTTAGGGACCTGAGCCCTGTTCCATATCAACCCTTGTGGTGGCTCTGCAGATAGTCAGTTGAGGCTGGGCATTTAGTCATGATTTAGATTTTCCTGATTGGATAGAGAGGTCGATGACTCAGGATCAAGGAGCCTAAAGAGGGGCCAGCGACAGAAATGGTTAGCTCAGCACTAAGCAGTATGTATGGATGGGTAATGGTGACAGGATTTCTCAAACTATAGCTGGTGAGAAAGTCCCCGTATGTAAGACTGTTTTGTCAAAGAACATGACTGCTTAGCACTTTTAATGCTTACTATCTAGTTGAACTTTAAAATCTCTATAATAATGCATATTTTATCCAACTAAAAGATGCTAGCACCCATTTTTCTGTATAGTCACATGTGAAGGTTTTCACAATTTAAAAATATTTGTTAGTCTGTACCCTGTTATCAGCATATTATATTCCATTTTATATTTTCCTATTGCATTTTCCTTTACAGCAAATGGTGTATTTCACATGTGCATTTTTGTTTGTTTGGGTTTTTTTTTTTTTTTTTGAGACTTGCTTGCTTTGTAGTTCAGGCTAGCCTTGAACTCCTGACAATCCTCCCGCTGCCTCAGCCTCCCAAATGCAGGGATTACAGGCATGCACCACCACACCCAGCAGTGCATTTTTAAGTGCTCAGCTAGTGGTCCCACTTTATGCCTCACATTATGTCCTGGAATAATTCTAGACTTTGGCAAGAAAACCTGATAAATGAGTTAGTATTTACATTGTGTCTTGTTTAAAATGAACTTGTGGAGCCATAAGAACTCCATTCACTGTTTTGGGAGGACACATTGTTACAACTTCTTTGTGAATACACTCCTCATCATCCATGAGAGAGCAAGGTGAGCGCCCCTCCTCCATCAGCTAATGCTCTCTCAGATCTGCACTCCGAATCTTGGGCATGTGAACAATCACGGCAAAAATACAAAACTACCCTAAAGTCACCTTATTTGCGAAATCTCAACACTATTTTTAGAAGAAAACATTTCAATATTTGATAACTGAATATACTACTTATACAGTTAAAGCTAAAATATCCAAAGCAATTATATGTTTTGTTTCAGGATGTATTCATGACTACACAAGAAATTCTGTATAGTGGTTCCTTCTATGGGGGGAGTCAATCAGGTAAGTTATACAACAGCATGTACTCTATAAAGTTTTACTTCATAATCTTTGTGTGGATACACACATTTGCCCATTATGGTATTTAAAATACAGTTTAATAAGTCTGAAATATATTCTACTTGAATAAAGGTTTAATGTGTTATCTGTGATTAACACTTAATTATTGTCCATTTAGAAAATGTGGGAAAAGCATTCAAATACTACTATAAATATATTCATAACATTCATCTCCAACATGTGCTAGTAAAAGCTACTAGAATCACAGTACATTGTCTCTAATTATTTCCTACATACACAAGTGCACACACATACTGTGTATATACATTAAATATGCATTTAACTTAACTGGAAAGGGTTTATTTTCTGTAGGTGTATAAACACAAATGGAGTGACTGACATCTGTACCTATTCATTAGCTCACAGATCTGCAGGTCAGCAGTCTGGTAGGGAGTAACCTCATTCTCTTCTCAGGGCCTCACAAGGCTAGACTCAAGGTGTAATTGTAGACTCCACTGAGATCTCATCTGGAGGCTCTGGGTAGTCTCAGGAGGAAAATCCAATTCCAATATCATTCTTGTTGCAAGAGAAATAATTTACTTTGGATTACCGAGCTGGTGTTCCTATTCCCTCTGATAGCATTCCCAGGAATGCTCTCAGCTCCTAAAGACTAGTTCAACTCTCTGCTATTTTGCTCTCTTCATCTTCCAGCCAGCAATGGTGTGTTGAATGTTTCTGGTGCTTTGAATCTCTGACTTCTGATCTTCTAAATAACCAGAGAAAATTATCCTCTTTCAGAGGACTTGACAAAGGCCCACCCAGATAATCTCACTTCTTCTTATATGACAGAACATAATCGGGGATGTATATCTCGTATTCACAGATTTTCCCCACACTCACGGGGGAGAGGGGTTACAAAAGTTTGAGTTGACACTAGATGTCTTCTTATAATTGTGTCACCAGATGTCATCTTTAAATTCTGATTAGAATGTATCACTGGATGTCTTCTTTAAAGTCTGCCTCCTACAAGGAGATCCTTGCCAAAAACAAACAAAAATCACTCGAAATTCAATAGTGGTGTCCAGACTTACTCTGTGTTTTGTTTCCCCAACACTTGGCCACTGTTAGAGGGCATCCTTGTTCTAGGGTGAGGCCAGCACAGGGGAAGTGACTTACCCAAGGTTCTGCAGTCAAGGATGTGTCCAGTCTTCTTTCCACTATCTGCTCCATTTCATTTTGTACTCTTTCTTCTCTTAGAATCAATGAGAAACTGCTCTGTAAATGTGGGGAGACTCTGGCTGGAGGATAAGTGCAGAGATGAAAGGACCCTTGAGCAAGAGTCCAGGGCTCGTGGAATGCATGCTTAGATTACAGCAGATCCGCAGAGGCAACAGTCAACTAGAATCAACAGTAAGTTATTCTCAGAGATGTTTGCTCTGGACACTGTGTTCTTCCAACCCAGTAAGCTTGCTTAAACTAGGTCTATATGTGTCTTGTAGTAAACCGTCCTGTTCCTTCCCTGTCTCCTGACCCAAACTCCTATGCAAACGTTGCAAATGTTTTTGTTCTGCATCTTTGTTCTCACATATTTGAGTTACAAATAAATAGCCACAGAAGTTTCAGCTTGGGGCTGTTTTTCCTGAGACTTGAGCCTGTGAATCAGCCCCTCTGGCTCTCTCAGTATTCAGACTAAGTTAGTCTCTGAGTAATCCTTCATCCCCTGTAGTGCCACAGTTGCACACTGTGACATGTCAGCGTCATACTAGATGATAAACTAAGGGGACAGGAAAGCAGAGCAATAATAGCAAGTGGTGTTCTGATTGTTACCCATTCCCCAATTCCAGCTGGAACTTATACCAGAACTCAGCATTGTCCCAGAGCTCATACATTCTGGGATGTATTTTAGCATTCACTGCTCCTTTTCCACAGGCTCCTGGACATTAATGCTCCTGGGTGTAGGGCAGTAGCATCTCCTCCTAGGAAGCAAAAGGCAGCAGGGCTACCACTAATATGTGTTGAACTCCTACTGTATCCTATGGGCATGTTACACATTTTCTCATTTACCCTGAAACAGCAGTAAATAAGGTGTGGTAAGTCCCCTCTCACAAGTGCCCAAGCTCAGCCTCACAGAAATTTAGACCCAGATGAGTGGCAAGATGGGATTCAGATTTCAATTCATATTCTCCCCACAGCACAAACAGCAGTTTACTCTTTAGAAGAGACTGTTATTTACAACTTTCCCAGTATTGTGTCCTGTGGGTACTCAACAGCTCCACAAGTAGTAGATAATGGTGCAGATGAAATCCACTGGACCTAGAGACCCAGTTGTGAGGTCACATGGATTGGTGGGTCCCGAAGGCACCTCACAGACTGACTTATTCCGTGATTGACATTGGGTTTGGCTTGTGACTAGATGTGGCCAATGAACTATGAAAGGAAAAGGAGTGAGGAGCCCCTCTGAGGCACAAGGTTAAGAGCTACTGGGGGTTCCACCAGTATGCCTTTTCCCTCTGATCAGCCACATGCCAGATTTCCTGTAGTTTAACTCTTTAATACCACTGGGCCACAGAGTGAAGTAAACTATGTTGATTTTATGGGAATAGATGACAACATTATCCCACCCCTCTTCCAGTGGACAACTCTACAGCACGGAATAGGAACTGGGTCTAAAGCATCCTGTGGGTCTGGGCGAGTTTCTCTCCTATTGTCCTCTTGTAAGAAGTTCTTTAGGATACAATCACGCTTTTTAGGACATTTTAGTTTAGGTTGATGTCATCTCAGAAGAAAGAAAGTGGTGTGGCAAGAGACTGTGTTAGACACTGTATGAAATTCTTCTCTAACTATAACCATTCTCTAAATTAGGTATCAGTGCTTGCTGCTCTAACTCATTCTTCTCTGAGACATGGTTTCCTAAGGCTTATGGATGATAAATATATATCCATGGGCACTTGCGTCGTAAGAGACAGCATGATTATTCTAATGTAGGGTTGTCAGCCTCCAAAGTTGGGTTCCATCCTGAACCTAAACACAAAGGTGTAAGTAGTAACATTCACTTTGCTCTAAAGGTTCGTCAACCTCAGCACTATTGACAGTCTGGACCATGGGGCTGTGGTGAGGGCTGTTCTAGGCACTGGGGGATGCTTGGGGGAATCTCTAGCCTTTACCTAAAGATTCCATAAGCACCCCCAGTTGTGACTACCAAAAAAATCTGTTGACACACCCTCATGTCCCTGGAGGTATAGAAAACAATATCCCACATTTGCGAATTACTGCTCTACGTATATTTCTGATTAGTTGAACACATAGGTCTCAATCATAGGAGAAAACTTCAGAGAAGCCTACATAGTTGTTGGATTTGGGGGTCCTGGCATATAATAAATGTTTCATAAATATTAGTTTAATGAATGTGTATGGCTTATAGAACTCTGAGTAATTAGTCTTTTTCCATCCTTACATGAGTTCTTCAAAACGAAGTATGATCACTCTGTATCAAAATATACATTTTCAACCCAACATTTATTTCTCAGTTTTTGTTTCTCTTCGTAAAAGGCATGTGTTTTAGATAGGAGAATATGTAGAAATCAGTTACAGGATCACCAGATAAAGCCAGAGCCAGAGCAGTTTTGACGTTGAGGTAGCTAAACAAAAGACTGAAGATCCATCACAGCCTGCATTTCTTTGCCAGCTACCACACTGAGAACTTTCATGACAGTAACGTATTTGACCTTCACAATAGCCCTTTAAGGTATTAGCCAGAAATTCAAGATACAGAGAAGTTGAGAAATTTGCCCAGGACAACACAGCTAGAAGAGGCATGGACAGATCTCTAACTGGAACTCATGTCAGTGCTCATTAGTACTATCCATGAAGCTATCTGACCATGTGACAGCTTATCTTTGGAGCCACTATTGAAGCCTGACACTGAATTTTTGTTTAACTTCGTTGAGATGAATATAGTGACTGAATTTAGAATTCTGATGAGCCTACAACATGAATGTTATGTAATACCTGGGAAGTATTTACTTCATTAACACTTGTAGTGTTTTTTTCAGACAGAAATGACATTATTCTCTGGCCAAGACTCTGGTGGCTGAAAAGAGGGCTGGTGGGGAAACTCTTTGACAGAAGAGGCCAAGTGAGGTGAGTTGATTTACCCAAGGTCATGGCAGAGTTATGAGATGATGTCTCCAGTGGGACCCAGGGAGATCCCGTGTCTGACACTGCTGAGTCCATTCTAAGAGACAAAGAAATCATCTTGATTCTAGGTATCACCATAATTTTCAGTGACTGAATGGAAATTTGCTTTCTGAGGTTTTCTATGGGGAGAAATATGAAAACATGATAGCACATGGACCGAGAAGAAATGAGGCCATAATTTTCCTCCTTACCTCAAACACCTCTAGAGGAAACGGTCAGGAAACATCAGGCCTACCAGGCCCCACCTCTGCCTCTTTCTGTGGGTGCTCCATTACTCCTTCCTGGCCCTTTTTCATAGTAGGGGACACAGAAGGCAGTGATCTGGCTTGCCTTGACATGGGGCAAACTATTGGGAAGTACTGGGCATGAGAATAAGGCCAAGAAACTCAGGAACCAAAAAACCATGGCCTGGATGTTGGTTCATCCAGCAAACTCTCCGTCCCCAGCTGCCTCTTTGCCTTCCCATGACTCTGTCACACAGAGGATCCTCACACATAACAGATCTCTATATTTCCAGGTGAAACTAAGACAGCGAAGACACTTAGCCTGAGGGTAAGAATATTCCATACTTACTGCTTTGGGTTGGAAACCTATCTAGGGAAATATCCTAAATCTCTTGCTCCAGTGTCCTGTACAGCAGACATAGAATGAGAATTCCATTTCACCCTTCGGGAGCTCAAAGGAAACAGGCTTCGTTCATGTGAAACAAGGTGATAAGGGGACAAGGAAACTTGGGAAACATGAAGAAATGGGGAGAGCTGCCACTTCATTTAAACACAAATCATGTAATCACCTTCTTGCCTCCCCCCAGCAGCATTAGGGCACTCATTCAACCTCACAGAAATGGTATGGATTCATGATGGAAAGACAAACATGCCAGTATTTTTCTTCTTCTTTTTTTCCCCATGTTCTCTAGTTCATGGTGCGCGCGCGCGCACACACACACACACACACACACACACACACACACACAGTGCTCAACATTTCTAGTTCATGGTCCTCTGGGCTCCTCCACACTACTAGCAGGTTAAAATTCTGGCAGATACCCGACTCTTGCAGGTCCATCTTGAGAAAGTGCATTTCCGTTTTCTTTTTCCATTTCCAACGTGTTTCTCAGTCTCTGTCATCATTTTGGTATTGGAAGAGAAATGGCCTGCAGTCAGACTGAGCATATGGTCTCCACAATCCCTGAGCACTGGCTGGCTCCTGATGAACATCTTTCTGAGACTAGATCATTCAGGGCAGCAGAGAGATAGCAAGGTTCTTTGGGAGAGAGCTCTTCTGTGTAGAAACTAGAGTTCTGTTCAGGTTCAGTAGTTCCGACTACTAAAAATGTTCAGATCCACCAATTAAATATGGGGATCTGTTTAGTCAGAGAATATGGTGGTTCGTGGAGAACATTATTTTGAAGTAATTAGTAATCTAGTTCTTCTGGCTAAATGAGGGAAACTATGACTATTGAGTACCAGGCCACTCCACTCCAGGAAGCAGATGGAATGAGATCAGACAGCTCTTTTTTCCCCCACCAAGAACATGTATTGGTACACTGTATACATAATGATCACATTCATCATAGTTAATCTGTACCTGTACATTATATATCTTGGTTTCTCCCCCTCTTCCCTGGCCCTCCCTTCTATTCCCCCACCCTTCCCTATTTACTGCAGGTTTATTTACAGTTTTCCATTTTTCCTTTCTTTTCTTTTTCCCTTCCTTTTCTTACCCCTTCTCCCTTTCTAGTTCTCCTTCCTTTTGAATATTATCTTTCATTTACTTAATATCTATTATACCTCTTTGTCCTTATTTATACTTATGGTTTCTCATATCAGAGAAACAATTTGATATGTACTGATGGGTGTCTGATTTATTTCACTTAAGAGTATGTTCTCAAGGTGCATCCATTTACCTATAAATGTCTCTAGTTTATCCTTTTTTATGGCAGGGTAGTACTCCATTGTGTAGAAAAACCACATCTTCTTTAGCCATTTATTAGTTGTTGGGCATTTTGGTTGTTTCCAAGACTTAGCTATTACAAATTGTGTTGCTATGAACATGGTTGTGCATACATCCCTGTGGTATGATGTTTTTAATTCTTCTGGGAAGATACCAAGCAGAGGAATGGCTAAATCGAATGGAACCTCTAGTTGTAGGTTTTTGAGGAATCTCCACACTGATTTCCACAATGGTTGGACCAGCCTACATTCCCACCCACAGTAGAGGAGTGTTCCTTTTTCCCCACAGCCCCGCCAGCATTTGTTCTTGGTTGATTTCTTGATAATAGCTAAGACAGCTCTGTTATGAAGTCCCTGCTCAAAAGCCCTGAGGAAAGAGGAACTCTGTGTCCAGTATAATCTGCCCAAATCAGCAATGTAGTGGATGGACACTTTTGATGAATGCTGCGGCATTTCTTCCCTTCTGATATGCTGGAAGAAATAATTCACAACTCATTTTATCCCATATTTTCATTGTATCAAAATACACACTACCATTTTACACATTTTGAAGTGTGTATTTCAGTGACATTAAGTACCATGTTGTACAAGCATTGACTCTATCTAGTTCCATAAGTTTTCATGACCATAAGAGAAACTCCGTATCAATTAAGCAGTCACTCCCCACTTTTCCTCGCACCTTATCTTCTGGCAATCAGACTTCTGGTCTGTCTCTATGGACTTGCCTATTCTGGATAGGTATATTTTATACCTAACTAAATTAGCATTAAATATTGCTTTTTATTTATTAATACAGTATATGTACAGTGCTTACTAGAGAAATAGATTTAATGCAAGATGTACAAATATATAAGAATTTTCAAGATTGGCTCACAGTGGCTGCCCACAGTGTCAGATGTAGAAGAGTGCAAAAGGTCTGTCTGCACATTGGAGATCCGAAGGATTAGTTGAAGGCCTGGAGCTCACTGTATTGTCCCATGCAAGCCCATATAGGAGCCGGAAGGGTCTGCCGTGGAAGGCTGAAGGGTTTGTGCTGGAGGCTGAAGAGTGTGCTGGAAGCCAGGAGATGACATCCAAGATGAAGGTGAAGACTGGAGCTCTTCTGAGGAAATAGAAAGAAGCCTTCCTTCTTTGTTTACCTTTCATACCATTCAGGTGGCAAGCCCATTGGTTGCTCTCACTCACACCCAGAAAATCCCAGCAAATTTTCAGGAAACCCTCTCAGACATGCACAGGACTATGCTGATCCAATTTAGTTGGGCATTTCTTACTCAAGCTGACACAATCAGTTAACTATCACAGTATATTTAATGGTATAAAAATATCATAATATTTTCAAGGTTCATCCACATTGTAGCATATATGAGGTGAGGTAAAAAATGCTTATATTTCTAAAAATTTAATACAGTAAAAGATACATTGCCATTAATCTCCCTCAAGATATTCGTCTTCACTTTGAACACAATTCAAACTGTTCTTGACACTTTTCTGAAGCAGTTCTAAAAGTCCTGAGTGTCTTTAGAAGATGTGATAAAATAAAATATGATGAGTACCATCCAATGGAAAGGACAGTTTGCAAAAACACTGTGGTGGTCTTCATCCACTTTATTCACCAGACATGACACTGTACAGCTTCTGGCTCTTTCTCAAAGTCAAGATGACCATGAAATGTAAACATTTTTAATCGATTCTGGACATCAAAGCAGCTGCAACAGCACAACTAAAGCATCCATGAAAGCAGACATCCAAAACTGCTTCAGAAAGTAGCACGAAGAAATGATCAACATCGCTGGTAATTACAGAAATTCAAATGTAAACAACATTGAAATTCCACCTTACCCCAGAAAGAATGGCCATCATCAATAAATCAAATGTAATAACAAATTCTGGAGAAGCTACAGGGAAAAAGGAACCCTTCTTCACTGTTGGTGGGAATGTAAACTAGTACAACCACTATGGAATCAGTATGGAGATTCCTCAAACACCTAAAAATAGAAATCCCATTCAACCCAGCAATTCCCTTCTAGGTCTCTTCCCAAAAGAGTTAAAGACATAACATTATAGGGATACATGTATACCTATATTTTTAGCAGCACAAATCTTAAAACCTAAATCTTGGAAGCAGCCTACATGTCCATCCACAGATGAATGGACAAAGAAAATGTGGTATTCACACACAGTGGAGTACTACTGTGCCATAAAGAAAGGTAAACTTGAGTCATTTTTAGGAAAATGGATGCACCTTAAGACCACAATGTTAAGTGAAATAAATCAGACACAAAAGCTTAAAGATCACATGGTTTCTCTAATATGAGAAACCAAAATTATAAATAAAGAGCAAAATAAAAGATAATAGGAACTAGGGAGATACATCTTTCTCAAATGGGAAGGGGATCAAGAAATGGAGGGAGTGGGAGATATTGGGGAGGGAGGGGAAGGAAGGGGGATAAAAAAGGAAGTAAGATGTGTTATGTGCATGTACCAACTCTTGCCAGGAAATGTAAACATTACGTATGGCAAACATGAACTAATAAAAAGCATGAAAGAAAAAAGAAAGTGGCAATAACGATGGTATAAGTGTCTTTGAAACAAAGGGTATATTCTGAGAGGGATTCATGGCAATGTGTTTGTACAGTAATATTTGTTTAATTAATATTGTCTGTATTTTTTAATCATACCTCATGGGAGTACTAGTTTTTATGGCTGAAAAGTGTTCCACTATGTGAATGTATTACATTTTGTTTACCCATTTATCAGCTGATGGATGGTTAGTCTTATTCTCACAACTTGAGCATTCACTCAGAGTATTTTATTTGGGGACAAATCAGGCAACCTATAGGTGCCTATATTGAACTTATATAAATCATGTCTTTTGTAAAGAAAAAGATTATAAAGATGTACAACAAAAATCAGAGATGTTATAGAAGGAAATTTAATATCCAGAATAGATCATTGGAAAATTAACTAAGGCACCTCCATATAAATAATGGAATGTCATACCACCATTACAAATTGAATTCAATAGAGGAAGTAATTTCACACTTTTGACAATTTTTAATGACTGATATTTAGTATTTTTAAGGATGGTCAAATGAGTGATAATTATTTAAATTTTTTGATGTTTGCCCTTGAAATTACAATTACACTTATAGAAAATTTTCATACAGAAATACTCCATGTCCTTGAAAAGACTAGAAAGCACTTGGGAAATGGTTAAATAGACTACAAAACATCCATACAATGGACTACCATTATACTGCCAAAAGGAATATTTGTATGGACTGAAATAGCTGTCAAAGATATATATATATTTTATATATATATCATATATAAAATATATCTTCCAAGATTCCAAGAATACCCTATGTAAGGATACTCTATGTTCAGTTTGACACATGGTCTGGGCCCTATTCTTATTTCTTCTGAGACATCCCAAGCAGAAATTGTGTATATGTTCAAGAGCCAGCACTGATACTTATTTTATAATCTTCCCGCATTCCTTTGATATTTAAAACATGACACACATTCAGTATGGTGGAATCCAAACAGAGTTAAGCAGAATCCCTAAATTGAGGAGCTGGAGGTGATAGTTCAGTAGGATCAAGGCATTCAGAGTTTACAGGACAGAGGAAGCTGCAAAGAAACTCCAGAGATCTGTGATAATGGACATCCTTATCTTGTTCCTGGTTTTATGGGGAAAACTTTCAGCTTTCCCCCATTTAATTTTATGTTGGCTGTTAGTTTGTCATAAGTGGCTTTTATCAGATTGAGGTAAGATACTTATATACCTATTTTCTTCAGTATTTTTATTATGAATGGATGTTGGATTTTGTCAAAGGCCTTTTCTGCATCTATCAAGATGATCGTGTGATTTTTGTCCTTGCTTCTGTTTATGTGATGTATTTCATTTATTGATTTGCATACGTTGAGCTATCCCTGAATCCCTGGGATGATGTTTACTTGGTCAGGATTACGATCTTTGATGATTTGTTGCATTCTGTTTGCCGTTATCTTGTTGAGGATTTCTGCATCTATGTTCATTAGAGAGATTGGTCTGTAGTTTTCTTTTGGTCGGGTCCTTTTCTGGTTTTGCAATCAGGGTAATGCTACTTTCCAGGAATGAGTTTCAATTTTATTAAAGAGTTTTTAAAATATTGGTGTTAGATCTTTTCTGAAATTCTTGTAGCACTCAGCAGGGAATCCATCAGGTCATGGACTTTTCTTAGTTGGCATTTGTTGTTACTGCTTTAATTTTTTTGCCTAGTATTGGATTATTCAGTATTATTATATCTTCTTGGTTCAGTTTTGGTAACTCAGATCTATGTAGAAATTGATCCAATTCTTCTGGATTCTCCAATATTTTGGAGTACAGTTTCTCAAAGTACTTAGTAGTAATCTTCTGCATGTCAGCAGTGTCCATTGTGATTTAGCTTTTTCCATATCTAATTAAACTGACTTGTGTCTTTTTTTATTTTCTTTATTTTTTGTTAAGATTGGCCAAATGTTTGTCTATTTTGTTTATTCTTTTAAAGAACTAGTTCTTCAGTTCATTGATTCTTGGCTTCTCATCACTGAGGGTGGGGTCTGTGTCCTTCCTGGCCCAAGCTTAAACATCTCACAGGGTCTATGTCTATCCTGTACCCTCTCCATGACTGTCTCCCATGGCTATCTGTCACCCAGTCACTTGGAACCCTGAAGTGAAGGTATTTTGCAGTTATTCTGTGGCCCAGTCTTCAATAATAAACCCCTTCCCCAAATGCCACATTGCCAGAGATTAAACACTCTGGCAATATGGTGGGCGCTGCACTGAATTAATTCTCAAACTGTACCTTGCAGTGTAGAAGCAGTCATTTTGGGAGTAAAACCCCACATTCCTTTTGTAGTTAACAGTAGCTATGGGATTTTCTTGGGCCTAGCACTGTTGGCCCAGTCTTTTTTGTTTCCCTGGAGCTCCCGACCCAAGGTGCTTACCCTGTGTCTGCCAAAACAAGTTTCCCTCCCCAGGAGCTAGGGTTTCATTTTTTTCTCTGTGTTGTGAGCCATTTCTCTGCCTTCATTGTAGTTTCTAATTTTCCTGTTAGTTCCTTTCCATTTCCCAGTGATCTACATCTTTTTTCCTCTTTGCCAAGTTGTTATTTTCTAGGCGTCTGTATTCTAGGTCCCGGGGGGACTGTATTATGCTACTGATAGCTACTCCACCGTTTTGGCTTCCTGAGTACCTTTTTGTATATCTATTGATCATTTATTTGTATGTTTTTCAAGGCATATATCTATTCAGGTCCTTTGACAATTTGATAGTTCTCTGAGGCTTATAGAATAATGGCCAATCGTTTTTACCAAAAGAATTCGAAATAAATTATCTTCATAAAAATATAACCAAAAAACATTTCTGTTCAGTGAAAAGTTTCACATTAATAACCTCCATTCTGTTTGAGCTGTACTTGTATGTATCTATCACTTGCTAATCTGTTGACTGGCTGTTGTCTAAGTATGGGTCAATAACACAGTTCAGAGTTTGGCCTCTGGAACACAGTGTCAGCACAGCTAACCTCTTCATTTTTGTGTTTTAAATCTAGTTCACAAATTGCAAAGTGTTACAACTCTTCTTTTTGTCAGTTGGTGATATTTACAAATACCTGAATTTGGAGATCACATTGTAAGGGCAACAATGAGGAAGCAAAAAGAAAACAGGCAAAATGATACATGTGTACATACTACACTCTTCAGCCTTCACTAGGTTACGGGGTCCATTGTCATATGAATTAAACCCAATGGAATATACAGGTGTTATTCAATTTTTATATCATATATATAATCTTTACAATGTTGTTATAAAAGCAATGATGTTTTTCCCATGAGAGTAGCAAAGATTGAAAATACTGTACTAAATGTTGGCGAGTATATGAAGAAATAGACATTCGTGTTCCATGGATTGAGTGGGGACTTATTTTGAAGGTCAATTCAGCAACAGAAATAGGAATTTGTAAATACCCATTCAAAGCTATCTCAGTCAAAATCCCAGCTGGAGTTTTTGTAGAAATTGATAAGCTTCTAAAACTCATATAGAAATGAAAGATTAATAACCAAAATAACTTTGGAAAGGACTAGCTGAAAGAATCACACTGCCCGAGTTCAAGATATTGTAATGTTACAGTAACCAAGACAGCACAGCATTGGGATCAAGATAATTAGTAGAACAATGGAATAGACTAGAGTCCAGACATAGAGCCATACATATAGGGATAATTTCTTTTTTACAAAGATGCAAGGGTAACTCCATGCAAGGGCATGGAGAAGAAGAGTCTTGTCAGCAAATGGTGCTGGAATGCTTGGACATTGCTATGACGAGAAAATGAACTTTGACCTGTAACTTGTACGATATACAAAAATTAAGTGAAAAAGGATCACAGCTCTAACTATGAAACCTAAAACTATAAAACTTTTAGAAGCCGGGCATAGTGGTGCAAGCCTGCATTCCCAGCACTTGGAAAGCTGAGGCAGGAGGATTGCCATGAGTTCAATGCCAGCCTGAATTACAAAGTGAGACCTTGTCTCAAAAAACTAGAAAATTAAAATAAAAAAACACAACTTTTAGAAAGAAATAAAGTATAGAATCTTTGTCACCTTGGTCAGGCAAAGATTTTGTATACACAACACTGAAACCCAAGTGGTAAAAGAAATGTTATTAGTGAATTTAGAAAGTCTGCTCTGCAAAAGACATTTTTAAGAGAATAAACATACCACAGATTGAGAATAAATATCTGCACAATATATACCTTCCAATAAACTTGTAGTCACTACATATAAAACACTTAAAAATCAGCAATCCAATTTTTCAAAAATGGGCAAAAGATTTACACGTACCTCACCAAAAAATTAATGGATGGCAAATATGTATATGAAAGGATGTTGAACATCATTAGGGAAATGAAATGCAAATTAGAATTATGAGATACAGATAAAATTAAAAACACTGACCATACCAAGTACTAGCAGGGATGTGGAAGAATCATTACTCTCATACGCAACTCTAGGAATGTAAAAATGGTACAACCATTTTGGAAAACATATACCTACCATATGATCCAGTCATTCTACTCCTATTTATCTAGAAAAAATGAAAGCACACATCCAAACGAACACTTGTGAATTCTCATAGTGGCTTTACTTGTAATAATGAAAATTTGAAGATAAATGTCTATCCAACAGTTGAATGGATAAACTATTGTAAAGCCACATAGTGGATTATTATTTGGCAATAAAAATTAACAAACCATTGAGACATGACATGGACAAAATTCAATTATCCTGAAATAAGCCAGATTCCCCCCTTCCAAAAGACTCCATGCTGTATGATTCCATTTAAATTACAGAAAGTGAAAGTGGTTCTGTCATCAGAAAGGAGATCAGTATTTGCCTGAGGATAGGGGGATAGAGAGAGAAGTGGGAGCAATTATAAAGAGGCATTAAGCTTTCAGGAGTGACACGTATGTTCATTATTTTGATTGTGCTTATGGTTCCACATACATGTCAAAACTTACCAAACTGTGTACTTTATGCGGTTTAATGTATGTCAGTTCTATCTTGACAAAGCTATTAATTAGAAAGCACTGTGAGCCAGGTGTGGTGGTGCATGCCTGGGATGCCAGGCATTGAGGATCCCATGCTGAGAGGCTGGGGTAGGCGTATGCCAAGTTTGAAAGCAGCCTGGACAGCTTAGTAACTTAGTGAGACCTGTCTCAAAAGTAAAAAATGGCTGCAAATGTAGCTCAATATTAAGGTCCTGGGCTCAATCCCCAGTACCACCCAAAAAAAAGGCATAAAATAGCATTTGGATGGTATCTGACCCTGGAGATAACAGTGTGAGGAGTTTTTCCTGTGGCAGTTGTGTAGGACTTTGCACCTACCCCGTGAAGCTAACCTGGAGAAAGTATCCGATAGTTGATTCAGCCTGGAAGAAAGTACAACCTTTTTCTTAAAAAAAAGGCAGTAACGAAATTTAACTTTTTTTTTTTTTTTTGGTGCCAGGGATCGAACTTGATGAAATTCAACTTTAAATTACTATGCATTGTTAAATCATTTAGTGGATGTAAAATATTCAAAACTTAATAAAATATTACACTCAAACAAAAAGGTATTTGGTAGATCTGTGTAATACTAAATTGCAAAGATAACTTCAGAAGAAGAGGTGAGTAGGGCTGGGGATTTGGCTCAGTGGTCAAAGTGCTTGCCTTGCAAGCACAACGGCCCGAGTTCAATCCTCAGCACCAAAAAAATAAATAAATAAATAAAAGAGGTGAGTTGTTAAATACTATAGTTCTATTTTTACAAAAGAAAAAATTTATACATATTGTCTTAGTTACTTTCTCATTACTGAGACACCAATACTCAACACCCACAGTCGTAAGGTGGAAAGGTTTATTTTGGCTCAGTTCGTAGAGGTTGCAGTCCATAGTCAGCTGGCAGGGAAGCATGGCAGAGAAGCAGCTCATGGCATGGCCGGCAGGAAGGTAAGACAGATCAAGGGAGGGAGGGAGATATACCCTTCTAGTCTGCACCCCCAGTGACCCACCTCCTCAGACCAGACTTCACCTCCCTATTTTGCATTTAGCTATAAACTCATCAGTGGACTAATCTACTGACAAGTACAGTATCATGCCCCTATGATCCAATCACCTCCCCAAAGCCTCACCTATAAGCACATGAAGCTTTGGGGGTATAGCTAGTAAACCACAACACATACTATATATTTAAGAAAATATGCAACAAGAGATTATAATATTATATAGCAACTATTAAAAGAGGAAAAGCATTAAGTGATTCAAAAATATTTTACAGAACCGTATTTATTGACACAGAAAGATGTTCACAATATACAATTAGTGTGTGGGGGAGGACAAGTTACATATAATATTTATAGTATGATCTTGTTTTAGTTTCCTGACTGAAAAATCTCAAAACATATACTTCATAGTTTCATACATAAAGACTTTCTCCATAGCTCAGAACAGGACTTATAACTCCTACTGAATCTCAGAAACTCAACCATAGTCCCAAAAGTCCTGAAATGTTTTCTGGGTCATAGAGACTTCCAGGGATCATTATCTTGTGGTTTGAGGGAGTAGCCTCTCCTCTTGTTTTCTTGTTTTACATTGGTGGAACTTCAGTTATAGGTCCAAATTTCTCCCATCAATTTTATTCTGTTTTAGCTAATACAAATGCAAACTGGACTTGCCTGCTAGTGAAAGATGGAGTTCTGTGGACTTCTATGTGATACACAGAATAAATCCTAAATGTTAAAAAAAGGTGATTTTTCAAGAGAAAGCAAACATCTTTTTAAATGCAGCGTATGAAACAATGTATAGAACAATTTCAGCCATTTGAAATAAGATGAACAGATGGATAGAAAAAGGTAGGATATATAACGTTTTACTTCCTTATATGATCCACATCTACATCGTGTTTGTGCAACAAAGTTTTAGGTATCTAGTATATCCAAGATACTGCCAGGCAAAATGCATATATCAGACTTTTCTCCTGACCACCAGCCAACTATAGCCAAGTGCCCAGCAGACAAGCACATCTGGAGGAAGTAAGGAATTGTAACATCTTGCAGAGACATACTCCACCACAAAATGAAACCATTAAAACCAAATGCTGAGCTTTGAATGCCACTACCTAAAAAAATTAAAAGATTGTAAGGTAGTGTTGTGATATGGTGCTCGGTGTCAGACAAAATAGCTATGTCAACTGCCTATCATGAAGGTCTAGAAAAAAATATTTAACCATTGTAATTCTCCTTGAAGGATGCCCAGAATAATGAGTTCTATTAAAAATATTAGTATCTTGTTCATATGATCACTGAAAGAGGAAAAATCTTGCAAAATATAGTGCCAACACCATGTGTGACATAGAGCACTCAATAAATGTCTTGTCCCCATACCCACTTCCCTTTCCTTCTGTAAAATAACTTCGACAGAATAAAACTGCCTAACAATTTAAGAGTTGTAAATGTAGTAATAAATTTTTAAAAAGTAAACAAATATCACATTTTGTCTGAGATTCAATTATTTCTGTTTTGAACGAGTTCTGATATATCTGGATCAAGGGAAAAATAGAAATCCCCTTTAATAACCCCTGCCTCCTGAATGTATTGACATGGTACATACACACACCACATATACACCTACAGGTACTGTAATTGTGTCCAAATACCTTATTTCTGTAACTAGATTACAAATTCAACACTTTCTTTTTTGCCATTTGAAGCCACAAATGGATCTATGCAGATACTAATGATCAAGCTAAGCTTACTTATAATGAACTGGCTTACTTTCTTCGGTAAAATTTTTAAAATCTGCCAATCTAGACAAGATAAAAATCAACATACATTTTCACATGTTAATAATCATTTGATACACAAAAAAATGGTCTAGAGCCTCAGGGCTAGAGACTCACAGGTAACAACAGATGTAATGTATAATGTATACACTATAATAAAAATTACACAAGGATCCTCAGAAATGTACAGACTTTCAGAATCTGGAAATCGAATATTCAGTGTTCCCTTTCATTTCTGGCTCATTTCACATTGTTTCAATAATCCCTTTTACTTCACGGAAAATGTCCTTAAGTGTATTATAACTCAAGTGATCAACAACTACAATTGAGCCCTTTCTTATATGCTCCTTTATGTTAATAAATATGGCCACAGCACTAACAAGATTGGCTTTTGCCTCTTTCTGGTTAAAGATGAGTTTTAATGCTGTCAATGCCTTCATATTGATCAAATCTCTGGCTGCATTTGGATTTTCAGACATATTCAAAAGCACTTTCAAAACAAGATTTCTGGTTTTACGATTTCCCTGAGACAGCAGATGGAAAAGCTCTGAAAAGTACCCAGCAACAATATAGTGATGGACAGAATCAGTAGTCAGTTGCCTGAGTATCTTTAATCCAGTCTGCTGTCCAGGTGAGTTCAAGGGGAAAGACACAGTTTCCTTACACATATGCTTAACATGTAATTCAATCTTGTGTTGTCTTTCATCCCCAGAAAGAGGATTCAGAGTAATTACAGTCTTTTTTCTCCTTTCAGGGGAAGGAAAACTTAGCAAGCTTTCAATAAGTGTCACTACGCCCACTTCATTAATGAATTCTTGGGCAAATGGGTGAACATTATGGATACCCATTGCAATCTGTGCTATTTTATGAATGAGGGGATCAGTGGTTGACTTAAGTATGCTAACAAGTTTTTCGAATTCCTCAGAATCCAAGTAGCATTCCATTTTGCAAGGGCAAGCAAATGGCTTAATCCCATTCACCTCCCTGATTTTAATTTGATTTCTAATTTCATCTATGGTCTGGATGCATGGGTCAGAACCAAATGGAGACTCGGGAATAGGCTGTGAGCTTGAGCAAGTACTCCTAGAAGGGCAGGCTGCTGCTGCAGGAAAAGAATGGGTACTTTGTTTGGTTGAGGAAACAACAATATACGAAGAGGGCCTTGTCTCAGATGGGACCTGGGATCTAAATCCTAATACTGCTGGTGTTACAGCAGGGGCTTTGGGCCAGATAGTGACCTCAGACCAGTCCTTGGGCCTATTTTTTTGATTAATTTCATTCACAGGCTGAGGTCTAACTATCCTGTATACAGGTTTGGGATCAGGGTCAAAACTAGTGTCATCTCCTTCCCAAAACCAGTTCCCTATAACATTCTCTTCCTCTTCCTCATCAGCCCCTGACCTAGACTTATAGCTGGCCCCCGCCACAGACTCCAACTCCTCAGCACAGACCTGGGCACCAATATCAGCTTTATTTTCCTCTTTAGTCCCAGAATGATTACCAGCCTCTTCCTTCCAGAACCAGGAACTGATACTGGCCTCTTCCCCAGCCCAGAACCAGGTATCAATACCAGCCTTATCTTTACATGTGTGGCCGGTAACCTTATTCTCAGCCTTGGGATTGAAATCTGCTCTGACTTTCACTGGAGCCTTAGGCTCTGTCAGTGCTCCTTCCTTCATATCAGCAACAACCCTGTTCTTAGCTACTACCTTCATCTCTGACACTACATCTGCTTTACACCCTGCTTTGGTTTTTGTTTTGGCCTGGGTCTTGGCTACTGGTTTAACTACACCTGTAACTTCCTTCTCTGCTCCAGCTTTAGCCTGTACATTTGCCCTTTTCTCAGTTTTAGCCTGGCCTCTAGCCTTATTCTTTGTCCCAGTCATGGCTTAAGCCCAGTTATATATTCTTGTCCAGTCTTGGCTTTGGTTCACAGCAGGTACCAGGTCAGCGTCTTTATACTTTTTTTATTGGGCCAGAGATAAAGTTGGTAGTAAGAGTTAAGAATCACTTGTCAGTTTAGCAGTCACACAGTCCCCTTTCCAAACACACAACCTGTGTGACCGATATGGCCAGATTAGAGGCACACTCAGGCTGCAGGAGGATGACGGTTTCTGAGTGCAGACTTGTTGAAGGTAATGATCTTCTACCAATCTAAGGTCAGCACAGCTACTAATGGAGATAGACCTGAGGTGGAAGACAGAAATGGGTTTTGAGTCTCTTCTAACTTTGCTTCTTTATCCAGACAGCCACACAGAAGGACATGGTGAGCAGAGATGGCCTGTACAACAGAAGTCAAAGAGTAGAAAACTCGGCTATCTCATTTTATCCCTTGCACACTCCCAGTAATGCCCAACATATCCCACCCAGGTATTACCACTGTTTTCTCTGTATCAAATACAACAGGGATAGTAGGTAATCTCACTAGAGTGGGAGACACTAAAGAGCACCCAGTCCCTTTGGGTCCATACTGGTACACACCACTAGACACAAGAGGTCTATGCAGGCAGGCTTTATATCAACCTACACTGATCTTATGCAATTTTCTCCTCCTTCCTCAGCTCTAGTGTTGCTAAGACCTACAGCTGACTGACAGGCTGACCTATGGACAAAAATAGAGGTAGGACTGGAATTTTGAGTGACAGACTGATTTGCACTCTGCTTTTGTAATACCTGCCTTGGCAAATCTAGAGTTTTGGTTATGTAACATTTTTCTGGTCCCCTTCGTATTCCTTATAGCTTCTTTCCATGTTTCTTGCTTGGTATCTATGAATTATCTACCAACCTGGCTTACTCTGACCTCATTAAGAGTACAAAAATGATAGGACAGAGGTGTTTGGAAAGCTAGATGATAATGGCTCTAAGATATGATCTGGTCTCACCTACTCACCAACAGTTACTCCACCCCCAATTAACAGAGGTGCTCATGTTCACATTCATACCCACCCTGAATCCAAATGAATAGCTTTTGTTCTGTTTCTTAACTAACTTACAAATGAACAGCTGTTGAAAGATCTCTGTAAGAACCTAGAAAAGAACAGACAAGAAAACAAAAAAGCACGGGGAGGAAAAAAAAAAAACAGAAGAGACTAAAATGGCCCAAAAAGCTTGACAAGGGTTGTTTCTGTACATTCAAGGACATGTTAAATGTCTCTCACCTGTCTGTTCCTCCCCAGTGACACCCCAGCCCAGCCATCCCCCCCAAGACCTATAGTCTATATGATTATACCTCCTCCCAATTCTGAAGTTACTCATTTCCCCAGAATTTTATATCTCTTTCCCTGGACAAAAATATAAAATGCAGGAACAGGGAATAAGCGACTGCAATTAGAAAGGAAGTAGGAAAGATAACAGGCACTATCATTTCAATATCATCTTTGGATGGCCTCCTTCCCCATGCATATCTAGATCATACCTCGTTTACTGCCAGTGCCAGCCTGCTCACAAAGCAGGGAGTCTCAGGAGATCCTATCCTTTCAAACAAAAAGAATCCTGTGGTTGGAGAAGAGTCACAACCTAGAGAAAGACATTCAGCAATACATCAAGAAAATAGGTTGACAATAGTAGAAAAGTATCAGGTTAGGGATTGGGGATTTAGCTCAAGTGGTAGAGTGCTTGCCTAGGAAGCACAAGGCCCTGAGTTCAATCCCCAGCACCCCCCCCCATACTAGGTTAATGAATGGATTTCCAGAATCAAAGTTCAAAAACCTTTGTGAGGGTCAGGAACAAAGTAAATTAAGTTCAGGAACTCTCAAGTCTTTCAGATAACCATCAGGCACATCAGGAAATCTTCTGGAGGGACTGCTTCTGCATAAGCTGTGCGATGTATGGGTTTCCAGAAAAAGAAATTGACTTTAAATGTTATAAACAACCCTACCAAGAGACTTATCCTCTACCTCAAGGCCCATTCTCACACATCAAAAATAGTATGTAAAATGTACTACACCATTGAGGAAACAGAGTCTAAATAAGACAGGTTAATACCACACTATGTGTGCAAATGAACTTTCCCATGAAACTCAACCAAGTCCTCATCTATGCCATTCCCATGACTAAACTGGGCTTAGAGACCTAAATATATAAGACAATAAAATGGTGCTGTCCTAAAAGCAGATGCACACTTTGGTAGGCACATAAACCATAAGGCCCAATGATACCCCAGTTCATATTCCCAAGAATTCACCAGACCTACCGCGCAGACAGCAGGGTCTGACATCAACGGGAGCCTGTGGGAAGAGGTACCCGGGACACGGGGTCCAACAGGCTCCGTTCGGGACTCAGGGCCGGAGCGGCAAAGGGGACCCACCTTCCGCCAGCGAGGCTGCACGCGGAGCTCGCGCGCCAGTCCCCGCGCCGGCCCGGCGGCCTACGCA
>PVJO010016845.1:0-40805 GCA_004026905.1 Hystrix cristata
CTGGGCTTGGACTGAGAGCACTGTGTGCTTGGTTGTGGAATGAGTCTTCAGGTTTCTCTTCATGAATGATTCACATTGTTCCTCTTCATTTGCTGAATTAGCACAGTGCTCCCCCGCCTTGTCCCCAAGAAACATTGAACCTTTTCCATGGGCAACCATCAGGGTCTTGCAACCATCATTCCTGGGGACGCTGAGCACCAGGGGAGTGGAGAGCTGAGTCTGGGGGACCCACGCCTGGTCTCGGCCTCTTTCCCAAAACAAGAAGCTTCTTCAACCCCAGTTTCTGCATCTATGGCTTTCAGGCTCCACACAGTCTTATCAACACTTGAGCTGCTTGCATAAGAACTAGTGATAGAGTAAATATTTTTATCTCTCTGCAAATAGCTAAGCTAGGAGCTACTTTTCTCTTTACCCAAGTCAAATACAAGTTCACTTAATGACTGACTAATTTAAGTATCCCAAGTGTCTTAGCCGCTTTCTCATTGCTGAGGCACAACACCCGCACCCACAACTCTAAGGAGGAAAGTTTCTTTCAGCTTACAGTTTGTAGAGGTTTCAGCCCAGAGTTATCTGGCTCCATGGCAAAGCAGCATAGCAGAGGGGCATCGCAGAGGAGAAAGAGCTCACGGTGTGCCAGCAGAAAGTAGAGAATGACCAAGAGATGAGGGTGAGACATACACTCCTCCAGGCCACTCGCCCAGTGACCCGCTGTTCCCATCATCACATTTAGCTTTAAACTCATCGGTGACTAATCCACTGATGAATGTCACGCCTCCACGATCCATTCACCCCCAAAAGCCCTGCCTCTGAGTGTACAAGGCTTTGGAGGGACATCTAGAAATAAACCATAACACCAGGGAAGTAACTGTCTGGTTAAGTAGTGGTCAGGTTATAGCTCCACCAACCTGGTAGTATCTTAGATTCTTAGGGCTAGAGATGGAGGAAAACAAGTAACTGGCTTTGACCTTCCTTCACCCACTTACTTAGTAAACTCAGAGCATTTACAACACACAAGACATTTTGATAGAGCACCAAATAAGTAGTGGATGTTTACATTAACATATTTAGTAATCCACTGGGTCATTTTCTCACTAGCTCTTCTTTTGAATTAAAATCTTCCACAAAAAAAGGAAAATTTGTGTGCTTAAACTCTAACCCTAAAATCTCCCTATCAGCACCTGGGGTGGACGCATTCACCTTGGACAACTCAGAGCTCAGAGGCACAGTTGGGAAAACCTCTCAGAAACTAGATGCTCCTGAGCTCAAGGACTGTGATTTTGTCAGCTTTGTATCTCTCAGCTCAGCACAGGCCTGGCACAAAAGAGGTGCAAGTAAATGTGTGTCTCTGAAGTAATCAAAAAGTAAAGGGGATCAGAAAGTACCCACAGGGGACTTGCTTAGGGTGCACAAGGAGAATCTATGACTCGGTCACTAGAATCCTGGCAGGAACCTCTAAGTGTTACAGGAAAGACAGTCAGAGGGCAGGAAGTGCCCACATCTGGAAAACGCACTGTGGGGAAAGGAACACTTCACGTCCCATTGGTCTCTGCAGCCAGCTGACAGCCACCCTCTCTGATGGTAATCAGTCCATCTGTTTTTGGTAATGATCCAGTTGATGTAGTTTTGATCCAGGGTTTAGGAAGTTATTGCTTGAGTGAGCGTCAGGTTTCCTGACTTCCAGCAGGTGGATAAGAACCAGAGAAAGAAGAAATGAGCACAACAGGGACAGGCAGGAAGTGGATGGACGGTAGATGAGAAGCCCTGCAAAGAGCAGCACAGACCAGCCAGGGTGCTGAAATGGTGGCTAGGCAAGCTAGTGATACAGAAAAACCGAGCATCGTGACCCTTGCTCCCCACTTGCTGGTGTAGAACCTGTCCTGTTGAGTCCTTCTTCTCGCTTCCACCATCGTGATTCTCCCTCTTCCCCTGCTGCTGCCTCCAGAGAGAAACATACTTTTGAACCCAGGAGTCTTTTCCCTGCTTCCCTTCCTCCAATTGTTGAATAATGAAATGGTGATTACTTGTAAGCATGTATGACAAAATCATCTCACATGCAAGGAGCTTTGAAAATACAGCCAGCTTCACAGTATACTTAACAAAGATAGCAGCCAGGGCTCAGAATTCCCTACGGGCCGGGAACCAGGATCCCAAGGCCACGCTGACAGTAAGTAACCAGGTGTGGCCTTGAATAAGGGCCTTTACTGCTGGAAAGTCTATTTTCTCACCTGTAACTTGTTCGCTTGGATGAGCTTCAAATTATTTTCCTACCATAAAATGTTAGGACATGATCGGAATATTTTCTTACTTTAAAAAGTAAAAATGAAGATATTATAAGTTTTTATCTTTTTCTGACTCATTAGAACTCAGACATTAGGTAATATTTGAATTACATTTAGTTTATACTATACCAGATTATAGAAAGTCAACTTACAGGGTGGCTTGAATATTCCTGTATGTAAACGTAAACTAATCCGAAGCAACATGTGCTTATGTGGAAGGTGTCTCTGGACTCCTGTTCATTCCCCATCAGGCTTGTTGTTGTTGTCGTTGTTGTTTGCACTGCTGGGAATCTAATCCAGACTTTCTGTGGGCTAGACAAGGCCCCTACTCCTGAGCCATACTTCAGTCCTACCCATTAGCTTTAGAAACGACTTAAATTTTGTTTTGTTTTTAATTAAATTCTTTTAGAAAGATATCATTCCTTTTTGATCAGATTTTTACAAATTTGCACATCTGCTTTGCCTTATGTACTTCTTTGGGGCTTGTTTTTGATAGTTCTTTCAGAAGGCAGAAGCTCCAAAATACCACCTCATCCATCCTTATATGTTCCATGTGCTCCCCAGGAAAGGATAGAGGAAACAGTTTGGAAGTATAGAATGTAAAAATAATACAAATTGAGAATCATGAAAAGATTGTGCCTGCCCTGGCAGTAGGACGTCTCCTCTCTCTGGGAGTTTGTTTAGAATCTACAAACACTTATTGAACTGTAATACAGCAAATAAAATATATTAATGGAGCTGAACTCTTAAAAACGTTGGCTTTTTAAGTTATTTTTAAAAAAAGTCTTTGTTTCCTTTTTCTGCCAACTTTTAGGTTTTCTTTCCATGATCACTTAGTATTATTGGCTCTTCCAAAAATTCATACTTTTATTTGTCTTCACAAATACAACAATAAATGCTTCCAGAGCAATGACTAATACCTCTGCTTTGAAATATTTGGGGAAGGCCAAAATTATTTTCTGCACTTTTTAACCATTTTAAAATGACACCTAATGATGTGCAAAAAAATTATTTTCATGGCGGTCATTGTATAACTATATTCCCTTCAAAATGATTGTTATAGTACAAAAAAGATTTTCACAGAGAATCTCCAGGACTCAACAGGACAGGTTCTACACCAGCAATGGGGAGCAAGGGTCACAATGTGGTAATGTTATCAGGCAGCTGTACTCCAAGTTCCAGGTTCTTCCTGCCTCAAAGAATTGGATCACGTGGACCAAAAGCAGTGTCGAAGTTTATTCCAAATGGCAAACAGGAAGAAACTAGCTCGATGAGTGAGTTTGGGCCAAACAGAGAAAAAGTGAAAAAAAAAAAAGGAGAAACTAACAACAACAAAAAAGAAAAATACGTACTGCACCTAAGGGATGCTATTTGGACTAACATAAGAAAGACATGACAGCCCCAGCGCATCACACACAGACGCCGCCTCCCCCGCAGCGCAAACCCAGGCATGGCCAGCAACGCAGGCCTGGACAGAGAGAGCTTCCTCATGGTGCCACCTTCACCCATGAGAACTTCCACATCTAGGTCCCAAGAGGCTGCGCTTGGATTCAGGGCTCCAGGCCTACCTCAAGTCCAGGCCACTCCCCCAAGTCACGGGCCACGCCCTATTCCTACCTCGGTAGTCTCAATTGGTAATTCCTAATCTCAATTCTTAATAAATTTTCTTTCTAAGTCTGACGACAAGCTTAGCACACTGCCAGCTAGCAAGCTACTCAGCAGGGAACCCTGGAAATTAAAAGAAAACATAACTGGACTCACTCCACCTTTGGGGGGTTTGACTTGACTCTTTAAAAAGTCCATGTTCTTGGGAAAGAGTCCTGGTACTTCAGACAAATATGCATTTTGCTCATCTTTCTGCACAGTTCTACTTAAAATTTGTGTCTGATTTTATTGGATAAAGTAAAGCCTGTATAATGCCACTAATACCCTTCCGTCTAAAAATGTTTTCCCAAACCTGTCTCCAGCATTGCTTTTGTGATCTTTATGTTGTTACAAATTATAATTAAGTGCTATCTCCCTCAGGTCCTTTCGGTTGCGGTGAAAGGTGAGGTGGGAAGGATGAAAGCCCCAAGTGGAAGATACAAAAGCATATCAGTGCGTCCTGGAAACTCTTGCTCAACTCTCCCTTAGAACGTGCTTCTCTTTCCACTGTGGGCAGTCACCAGTCAAAGGGAGATTGTCAAGGGCCTTCCACCCTCTCAGTTCAGCTAATGTTTTAACCTCATTCTGCAAAATTCCTTCTCTCCAAAGAGGGAAGGGAGTCCTTTTCCTCTGCTGACTAATGTTAGGCACACCCACCCCACCACCCAAAGTGCAGGACAAAGTTTCCCTAGAGACCAGAAGCACACAAAATGGTGCACTTGTAATGTAAATGCCACCGCTCGTTATCACAACTTTTTCTAAAGCTAAGTGATAGGTTTTCTTGAGTGTGAATCATTGTCAGGTGACTTGATCATCTAGCTCTTCACTTCAAAAAATAAATTTTTAAGAAAAAATGTTTAGTAGTCTACCTTCTCTCAATGTATACTACCAATTTTGAATCTGTAGAATTTGTTGAATGCTCACATCAGTCACCAGTAATGCTGGTGTTGTTGGTGGTGATGGTCGTGGTGACAGTGGTGGTTAGCGGTGGTGGTGATGATGGTAGTGGTGATAGTAACAGGTACTAGTCGCTATTGAAATATGTAGTAGACTGATTAAAAGCCAGGCTACCGGGGTTTCCATCTTGGCTCATCAGTTACCAAGGTATGAAACCTTAGTGAAATTGCATAATCTTAGTTCTTTTGTCCATACTACATGGATATGAAGGATGGTTAAAGTTGTTTCAGAGAGTAAATGAGATGATGCAAGTATATAAAGTGATTCAGCATAGTACCTGTGGCTGTCATAGGTGGTGGTGGTGTTTTCCCCATTCTCCACATTAGGAACAGCCTGGAAAGGTCCAGAACTGGCTCTGGGTCCCTGGAAAGTAAAGGGTGGAGCTAGGATTGGAACCTGGGGTTCTGTACTCCAAAACCCCCGATGCTCCTAAGCACTGCCTAGAGCAGACATTTGGGAGGTGGGTTTTTGTTGACCAGGTTGAATTCCTCTAGGGCAGCTGTCCTGATAAGAATTCATGTTTGCCTCTTAATGTTTACAGTAAGTCCTTAAATCTTTTAACCAATCTGATTGCCCTTTTTTGAGCTTGGTCCAATCTGAATGCATCCCTAGTGGCTGTGAAATTCACAATAAGTTTAGTTATACAGTACAGAGTGTCCAGAGATTTGTGAGGTAGGACATTGGACTATTCCTAAGGGAAAGGAAATGAGGTCATGCTGCTGGGGTGAATTTGAAAATTAGCATTCATCTCCCTTAATGAGATTTGTGTTACAAATACATCTCTAATATGCCTAGACTGCCTGGTGTGTCTTCTGTTATCTCGGCCTTCAGGGTTCTCAAATTTGCATACACACACACACACACACGCACACGCACACGCACACATGCACTCTTTCTTCTGTGGAATTGAGGTGGATATCTTAATGCTTAACACCTCCACCCCCAACTCTATAGACCTCCATCCCCAAATCATAGTTACAAAGAAACACCCAGGTTGTCTACTTGGAAAATCGCATTTCTTTTCTGCCTCCTCAGACCTTCTTCTCACTTACTGCTTACTTTATATTTTGGACAGTGTTTTGCTTTTTGCGTCCCTCAGAATAATTCTTGTTAAGCTTTAGGGACTAGCATTTCATCCATTGAGACCTCTGTCAGCTTCGCAGTTCTAATGGAAGAGAAACCCCTGTACTCTGGTGTGATTGATATAAACATGTAACATTAATATGCAGTCTTCTGAAGATATTTAGGATTTTTAATTTATTACATTATTTTAAAATTTTAATGGTAGATTTAGAGAGTTTGTCTAACAAGGCTGATCTTGATTTTTTGTGAAAAATGATATTGCATTTTCATTTCCTCAAGACTCTGTGATTCAGCATAAAAATCTTTGAAAAAAAAATCAGTCTTTCCCTAGAATTTTATGTGTATCATACAAATTCGTGCTGCTTTACTTTCTACCTACTCACTATTATATCTTTCTCCCACGAAAGATTACAAAGTCCCTTACTACAAAATTATAACCTATTCATATTGGCCTCCCTCTCCATGACAGAAATGCAAAAATTGCCTATTAAATCCAGTCTTTGGATTTCTGACCTTTGCTACACTGACTTTATAAAGACAGGTGTTCTGGCAGTAGTTCCAATTCAAAGTTATGAAATGGTTGAAATCTTCTCACAATTAAACAATATTAACAGCTAAAGCTCCTAGTTTAGAAATGCATAATACACGCACATATGTGTGTATTTAGGTAGATGTGAATGTGTTGACATACATACGGGCATTTTATGAACTGAGAGGAGAAAGTATGACG
Source organism: Hystrix cristata (assembly GCA_004026905.1). Taxonomy (NCBI): domain Eukaryota; kingdom Metazoa; phylum Chordata; class Mammalia; order Rodentia; family Hystricidae; genus Hystrix; species Hystrix cristata. The sequence continues at coordinate 6,694 of PVJO010016845.1, forward strand.
CTCAAGCATTTTTTGAAGGATGAGTCAGTAGAAACGCCCAGGGCACTTTATGGGGAAGCAATTTGGAGTCCAAGAGGAGAGTATGTTGTTTCCTTGGATGATTTTTTTTTCTACTTGGTTCACACTTAAAGGAAAAAAGGACTAATTAGAGTTCATTATTAGAGAAGCCAACACATCATGTTGGATTCCTTTCAATGGACAGAAATAAGCTATGGTTAACTGAAAAGAGTTGGTATGGGTAGAGGTTGACTGGTTTTGTAAAACTCTCCCAGAATGCAGGCTGCAGAAAGTGAAATGGAGTAATTCACAGTATTTTAAAACTAAACACCTATATTATTCTATATGCTGCAGCCCAAGCTCAAAATTTTTTCTACCGTGACCCACATCTTGGCAGTTGTCCATTACTGTATTTTGTATTGGTCCTCGCAAGTGCAGTTTAATTGCCGGATCACCCTTCTGTACAGGATAGAAATTTTCATCTTAATGTGTTTTGTGTTGACTTTTTTCTTTGGTATTTTCCAAATGAGAGCAGAATTTCCTTTTTGGTGCAATAGTGAACAGGAAAGCCTAGAATGACAGGTGGCAAAACTCTGGCTACATATTCTCCCTGACTCAGTGAGTAGATATGACAGTGGCTGGGGTTTTTGCAAGAAAAGATAACCTGTTATTTGTAACCGGAATTCAGCATATGTTGCCCAAGACTGGGGCGGGGTGGTAGGTTGGGTTATACCAGTAAAACAATTGAGGGTTTCTGACAAACAATTCCAAGAATTCTATAATTACAAGACTTTCTGTAAGACTGAATGAAAAAAAGCAATCGAATTTATTCTTGTGAAAAACAGGACACGTGTTATAAGCCTTGTAATACCGAAGATGTCTAACCCTCATTCTAGTGGAAAACATCGCAGTTCACTGGTGCCCCCTAGCGGTATTCCAGCTACCTCACGTTTCATTGACTGGACCGAGTCCCCTGCCACGAACAGAGCGAACTCTTTTACTTTTCATGATTGGAGGGTATACTTGTTTTTCAGATTTTAGTCTAGGTTCTTTCTTTTTTTTTTTTTTTTTTTTTTTTTTTTAGGTTCTTTCTTACTCTCCTGTTTTTGACAAACATCAGAAAGGTCTATTGTCATCTTCTGGCCATCCCCACCCTCGGGTTCCTTTGCTTTTGTTGGTCGAGTTGACCTGTGAGTAGTCACAGCAGGTAAAGATCAGTCACCAGAGCGTGGGAGGAGCAGGGGAGCGCCGAATTCTGTCACACAGCAGAGCACGTAAAAAACTAAATGTTTAGGGCTGGGGATTTAGCTCAGTGATTAGAGTGCTTGCCTTGCAAGCACAAGGCCCTGAGTTCGATCCCCGGCACCACAAAAAAAAAAAAAAGAAAAAAAAGAAAAAAAAAACTAAATGTTTAGTATCTGTTAGAGTCTTCCCTATGAAGATGTCTCAGTGATGAACATGCCCTCAGTACTTACTGCTCTAATATTTCCACCGGCTGCCATGAACAAAGTCATGTGGCCAGAGAGCCAGCCTTACTATGTCAAGGGAGCAGCACGGAGCAGAATGGGCACATGGGTCCTAGGGAGGGCGCAGGGAAATAACACAGTGTTCCAATGGGCTTTTAGTCTGTCATGAAGATTTCTTTTTAAATACTGTTTTGAGAATGAAAAATATACTTAGCATTTTGTTCCATATAAAGGCATTGTAGCTTTCCTGTTGGACTACCTTATTTAATTCTTTTAGAAATAAACTCAGTACAAGATCTGTTTGCCTAGAATATGTTGAGTTGCAATATATAGAATTCTAATTCAGGCAATTTTCAAACTATGTTTCTCTCAGCTGTTACTTTCATTTGGGTATGTGCACTCTTGTTTTGTTTTTACTTTGAGGTACTATTCTCCACATACTAAGATCTGCAATTTAGAGGCTTTGTGGGAAAATTTTCTTTTTTATGTCATTAAACAAAAACATTAAAATGACTAGAGCCAAAAATGAATTTCATGTAGCTGATTCCCAATGAAGGCAGAAGCAGTATTTTAATTTCCTTTTTAATATTCTAACAGCTCTTTTTATTGCAAGATATTCATGCTGACCGAGTTCATTGATAAGTATTTTTAGATAATTTAATGAAAACGGATTTATAGTATTTGAACCTCTATGGGATACATGCTCAGATCAGAACATAAATATTGCTTATTTATGAGGATATAAGTGGATTAGTAAAGCACAGTTCCGGGTGTGTCTGTGGGGTATTTCCAGAGATGATTGGCATCTAGGCCAGCAAAATGGTGGGGGTGGAGGGGTCAGCCCACCCTGTCTGTGGGTGGCACTAACCAACAGGCTTGTATCCTGGACAGAATAAAAGGAAAGAAGTAGTAAATTATAGTGTATATTTTTTAAAATTTTATTTTTTTTAATGGTATATTTTAGATGTACATAGTGATAACATTCATCATAGGGGATTTGTACCTGTACATGACATATCTTGTTGCTTCTTTTTTTCATAGTTTGAAGAGTTCTATTCTTCATAAGGGAGTGTGTTTTTTGCTGCCTTCGCCTATGGACATCAGACTCCAGTTTCTTCAGTCTCCCAATACAGACTCATATCAGCAGTTCTCCAAGGAGCTTCCAGGCCTGCAGTATCAGACTGGTGCTGAATCCTTGGTCCCTCTCTGTATGTGTATGCATGTGTGCATGTGTGCGTGTGTGCGTGTGTGTGTGTGTGTGTGATTTTGCTCTTCTCCACACAATACTTTGTTGTGAGCTACGTCAACATTTTTTATGATCAGGAAAAATCTGCAAGAAGGAAACACATCATGGATGGATGAAAGCTGAGGTTTATGTGAAGAAACGCACTGGATTGTGGGAGACTTCACTATAAGGGTTAGGACTTCTAAAAGTTACCTCTAACAGTGAAAGAATTATGATAGTCTCATCTCTCTCCCCAAGAACAATTTGAAATTAAAGAAAAAAATCACACTTAGGAGGATGCTAAGTGAAGTAAGTCAGTCACAGAAAGTAAACGCTGCATGTTCTTGCTCATTTGTGGAAATTTAAAAACTGCTATCATAGAAGAGAGTAGAGTAGAGGTCACCAGACAAGCAGAAGGCTCGGAAGGATCAAGAGTGGTTAAATAAGGGGCATCAAAACATAGTTACTTGGGAAGAATTAGTTCTAGTGTTCAATAGTTTTGTAGGTTAGCTATAGGCTACAACTATCTATAATATAGTCAAAATAAGCAGAAAGTATGAAGCTTTCCAAACACTCACAGACCATTCATGTTTAAGGATATGGAAATGTTATTACCATGATTTGATCATTACACACTGTAGACATGTATCAAATTATTGTATAGTATACCAAAAATATGTACAAATATTAGATGTCAAAAAGTAAGTTTTAAAAATCATATTAAAACATACATTGAAGAAGCACAAATTTCTGATTTGCACCCTAATTACTCCAAAGCTGTTTGAAGTATTAAATCTTTCCAATTTTTTTCTTGATGTCTCTATTTTTATTTGTGTCCTAGAACAGTCGTTCTTAAAATATGGTCCCTAAAATAGGACCATCAGCATCGGCTGTGGACTTGCTAGAAATGCCAAATCTCAGGTCCTATCCCCAAATCTACTAAATCAGAAATTCAGAGGTGAGCCCCCAGCACTCCAAGTTTTAAGAAACCCTGCAGATTATTCTGACACACTAGTTTCAGAACCACTGCTTTAAGCAGACAGCATGGGCTGCCCATTATCTTGTTTGTCAAACTAGCCTTTCATTAGAATCTCCCGAGAAACTTTATAAATAAAGTAAAAATCCTGGGATTGTAACTCCATTGATTTGAATTTAATTGGTCTGGGATAGGCCAGGAAGCCAGCAATTTAAGAAGAGCCTCTCAAGTGATTCCAGTATTGAGGACCACTAGTATGCTAAATAATCTGACCTCTAGCTTTATGCAATTGTGGGGAGTTCAGGAGAAGGTCAGCTTGCTTGGAAGGAATAAAGGTTCAAAAGAGGTTTGAAATAAAATACATTCCAGTGTGAAATGAGGAAGGGGAATTATAAATGACTGCTTTAGGAATTATTTGGGGACTATGAACATTCTAGATTGAAGAAAAAGGAGAAAATTTACAGAAAACTGGTAGAAGAGTCAGAGAGAGTACAACTGAAACAAATAAGGATTGAAAATTCCTTTTGGGGTTGCATTGTGCACTAGAATTCTGTATAGTATATTCTGAGCATATAAGCTAGTATAATTTACTCCTTTTAAGAAATCCTAGAGAAAGACATCTTTATTCTTTAAAATGTGTTAATTTTGCTGTTTTCTACATTGTTTTGTGGTATGCTACGGGAAGATTGGTTATGGTCAGGCAAAAGGTCAAAACTAACTGGATAGTATTAGAAGCTGCCACGGATGAATCGTGGTCCTGTGGGGCCACTTTTGAAAGGAGGTAGCAGGAAGATTTGGTAGCCAGTCTCATCCAATACACTCCCCAGATGAGTTTCCAAGCACTTGCCACACACCCTGTAAGTATTCTCAAAGTCCCACAGCCTCCTGTGTTGCTCTCAGACACGACACTCAAACTCCCACACACTGGAGATAAGCAGTTACCTGAGGGTCTCTGAGGAAGTTAAGAAAGGACTTGCATTTCCTCTTAGATTTGGGCGAGTTCAGCTCAAAGAATCACTACATAGAACGAAGTTGATTCATTCTTTTGAAAATGGAATGGCAGAGTGACAACCTCTTAGCTGTTCCTTATGGATTATTGCTCCAAAACTAAAGTGAACAGGTTTGAGATCAGTTTTCCTAGTGCCTTGTGGCTTTGTTCCCTTAAATGATGTGCCATTTGGTTTTTATTTGCTGAGTCAGAAAATACTTCGAAAGCCTCCCCTCCTGCGTACTGTGCTGTGCTGGGCTCCAGGAAGATGTGCCCAACTCTATGCTCTCATGGCTTTGTACTGAGTAGAGAGGCCAATGGACAAATATGCAACACATCAAGTGGTTATAAATGCCATTATGGGGAATACAAGGATTATGGGAATTACTAACGAGAAGCTCTAAATGCAAACTTTATGTCAGTGTTATGAAAAAAATATATGTACCTATTTCTTGCCTTTTTCCCATTACATATTATGTGCTCAGATACCTTTCAGCTGACTGAAAGCCCCTTTCCTGGACTCAGTTTCCTCTCACCTTCTCTGACCAAGCACTTTAATGGCTATTCACAAAAATCACAGCATTGGGGACCCCGCAGCACTGGACCCCAGCAGCCCCGGCCGCCCTTGCTCCTCCGCAGGCTGCTTCCTTCCGTCCGGAGCTGTGTCCCAGCCACACCGGGGTCCTCCTCACAGCTCCCCGCTCCCATCATTTCTGACAGGAGAAAGGGAGGCTGGGGATTTAGCTCAGTGGTTAGAGGGCTCGCCTGGCAAGCACAAGACCCTGAGTTCGATCGCCAGCACCAGAAGGAAAAAAAAAAAAAAAAAAAGGATGTACAAAATTGTAAAGAAATACAAAATCGAGGGAATAAAATACCGAAGAAGTGAAGGGAGACGGCTCTCGAGCACTGACAACCAACTCTAGGGCTCGAATCTTCATGAGAACTTACTGAGCACAAAAACAAGAAACAGCCGGCCAGGCCGGTTTCCGAGGGCGGCGCTGCGGGGAGGACGCTGCTCCGCTCCCCGCACACAGCGCGCCCGGTCCCGGCGGGGAGAACCCGCTCCGTGCGCGGGCAGAACCGCAGCGGCCGGCGAAGGCTCCAGACACCGCCGTGACGAACACACGCGCAGCGCGAGGCGGTGCCGGGCCGCTCCTCGCTCTCTCCGCGCCCCTCCGCGCCATCTCAGCGCCTCCTGGGCGGGAAGTAGCGCCGGCCCGTGGCCGCCTCTGTAACAGCCGCGTCCCGGGAGCCGGTCCAGGCCCGACTCCCGCCGGGGTGGCGGTGGAGGCGCTGCAGGTCCCTAGGCGGGGCCGGCGGTCGGCCTCGCGGGCGTCTCGGTGTCGGGGCCGCCGAAAGGTGGGCCTGGAGTGTGTGATGCTCCCACTTCCCGGACTGCCTGTCTGCAGGCGTCTGCTCCTCCCACGCACGCGGTCTGCGAGGGAAAGTTGGAGGGCAGGCAGGGAAGGGTAAGGGCCTCAGTGAGGTTTCTGACAAATCCCCACTGGAAAGACTTAAACTCCTGCTAGCACCCTGACATAAGCAAAAAGACCAAAGAAAGTTTATCCCAAAATGTGCACGTAGGCAATGGAAACAGATGGTGAACAAATCAGGGGTCTCAGGGCCTAAATAGCCCATCAAGTTAATGACGCTCAAGGGGGAGAGTTCCCTTCTTGACATGTAAGAGGCTAACAAAGACCCTCCAGCTCCGGCTCCGGGCTCCCTACCTTACTCTGACAAGGTAGGTATCTAGCTCCTTATTTCATCTTTCCAATGAAGTGATTTTGTTTCTCATTCTAAACTTATATCTCTAATTCATTTTTTCTTAATCTGAAGTTTACAAACCCCTAGATAAGATCTACGCTCAGCAGAACAGCAACAGTCAGGCCCAATATGTCCCCTCAGCAGGTGCCAGCCAAACTGAAGGACTGGCGGGAGTCTGCTGGGTCTCCCTCAGCGTTCCGGTTCCTTCTACTGCAATGGGTCCCTGGCTGCAAAACCTGCCTTGGCCTTCACTGCAATAAATGCACACGCCTCGCTTCTGTCAGTGAAATACTGCTACCCAGCCTTTATTGTTTCATGATTGCATCCTGTTTATTTCTGAGAAGAAGCCCAGTTCTGTAAGTGTCTCCTCCAGCCAGCCCTGGCGTACAGAGGCCTCCACTGAGTCCCTCGGAGATTGTTATCCCTTAAGGCATTCCTTCTCATTTCGGTAAAGGGCTGTCCTTTGGGGCCCCCTAAGATCACACTTGCTGGTGGGTTTTGCCGCCAAGTACTATATATGTCCACCTCTCTGGGCTGTTTGGTACCTTCTTCCAGTCTGCCATGGCATTTTCACTTCACTTACCACAGGCTCTGCTTCCTCCACGCTGCCAAGGGCCGTGCTAGAACCCGCAGTCCTTACCAGGATGCAAATCCTGTGTCCTTGGAACCTGTTCCCATTATGAAGAAACTCTCCCTTAGTCACTGCTAGGGGTGAAAACGAGCCAAGTTTTTCCTTTTGTGAACAACGGGGTTCTGTCATTATCTGGCTAAAACTATCTGGCTAAACAAGAGGGCCACCTGCTATGAATCTCAGCAGGGTTTCTAAGAAAAGTGAATTTAGCCACCTAGAGTTCATTTCCAAAGATGTGCCATCTTGGAATAATGATATATTATTAGTACAGTATTTCTGGCCCAGTTTTTAAGATCAAGATGATTTTTCCAAAATGTGCTTCGCTTTTGAGTATATGTCACCTATTTGGTCTTACATCTAGTGTTTATAAATGCAAGAGTAATGGCTTAATTAGTATCTGCTAACTTAAATTGCAGGCTTTATTGTAGAACATACTGTATAGTGAGGGAAGTGGGAAGTGAGGGAGGCCGGGAACACAAATGTTCCCAGGCTTTGTAACAAAATGGTGACTTATTAACTTTTGCTTTTGGCTTTTTCTAAATAAATTTATATAATAGCACTGTTTTCTGAAATTCCCTTCCAAACCACATTTTTACAAAAGCAAAAAGAAGAGCAGTAAATACAATCTGTTGAACACTTCTGTGCACAGTTGTGTAGGTTGTGTACTCTACAAGAGCATCAGCACTTCTTGGGTGGCATTGTTTACACACCAGATGGCATGAATTTGCATAAAGAAATTTCCAGCAGATGGCATAACGTGTCTTGATTTAACAATATAAGACTATTACAATAAATCTGCCGATAGGAATAGAAAATCAGATAGGCTAATGGTCCCACTGCTAAAATACATGCCAAGCCTGGGCTCACTCGCCCTCACTGAAGCCTGAAGAGCCTACGAATGGGGTGCTATTAGTAACTTGCTCAAGACCGCTGACTCCAGGTGTAGCAGTTTCAGGGTCACAGTATGGGTCTCTCGACTCTAGGCTGCTCTCTGCCATCCTGCGCGAGGGTATTTCAGAAGACTAAGGCCTAGAACACCTGACCATAGCCAGAGACCTTGCTCCGCCTAAGTCAGCCAGGCACCCTGAAGCCCTGTCGCGCTCATCGACCACTTCTGCTGTGCACTTACTGGGCGCCTGGAGTCCCTGGGGACCAAACAGGGCACATTTCACTCGTCTCAGAAGATAGATCATACTTGAGAGTTAGTGAAGGAAAAAAGGGAAAGTAATGACATTCTTTAACCCTAAAATGACATTTGTATGACTTAAACTATGCAACTATGGAAAATGAGGCACTCGATATAGGTTACACTAGTTTTGAAAGAGCTGGACTCCTTTATATCCAAAAATACTTTGAATAAAAATTTACCATCACTAACTACACATTTTATATTTTAATATAAATTTGAGTGTATTACTATAAATGCTATATACATGGAAAAATTAGAGAATTTTTATGTGTAAATATCTATACCAAACTACCTGGCAATAATGATATATTAATTTTTTTTTTTTTGTGGTGCCGGGGATCGAACTCAGGCCCTTGTGCTTACAAGGCAAGCGCTCTAATCACTGAGCTAAATCCCCAGCCCCGATATATTAATATTCTTGATCCAGCACTCTTTAAATTTACTGTCAATCATTAATAAAAGGAATCTAGAAAACATGTCGAGCATCAATAAAAGGAATCCAGTTATAAATATGTTAGATTGATCTCTAATCACTTGAGGATATATATTTCCCTAAAGAGCTATTTGGAATTATGTTAACTTATTAATGACAATTCTTTTCTTGGTTGTGAAAGCTGAAGTATTAGTTTCGCTTTTTTGTTTCAATTCATATAGAGTATTGTCTGAAGTTTTTAAAGAATTACTGTTGATACAAAAACAGTACAATCTACTATTCTTTAAAGCAGTATCACTAAATGTGTCTAAGTTTATGGCCTCCAGATTCTCTTCAAAAACAACATAACTATTCATATTTCTGGAAAAATAAGTACATGGACAAACTTAATTTTAAAACTCCAAACTCTGTTAACTGGTAAATGCAATACTCATAAGTAAAATGGTCATTTGGTTCTTTTAAACTCTGGAAGAACCAAAAGAGGTACAAATCAACACTGCCTAAACAGTGAATTTTGTGGCAAAATAAGCCTCAGTATTTGCTTGGTATCTATCGTAAGCAAAGGGTTGGCTGTTTAAAACCATAATAGAAAATTCTTCATTCTCAGCGGGTTTGTTTCTACACTTGATCTTCGGACCTCCAGTCAAAAGCAAGCAAACCTGTCATTTTTTTCTTTAAGGGAAAGGGTTTTGAGAGAAAAGGGTTAGAAAAACTGGTCAATATCCTATAAATATGAGGTCATCCTTCATTTTTACATGATAAATTAAATGTTTTCACGTTCAGTGTCTTGTGCCTGTTCCACTCCGAGTCTAGACAAACGTGTTTATGTTAGAAAACTCCAAGAGGGCAGGAAATGCAGTTTTTCTTTATCATGAATCAGCTGGTTTTGGTTCCACTTAGAGTGTGGGACCTGGGGGGTACTACACAACTGCTGGCCAGTGTGTAACTCATCATCGACTGTCAGATTTCCCATAAACTACATATCGGGTTTGTGTACAAACAGTTGTTCACATAAGTGAGAGGCCCTAATAACTGTGGAACTTTAAATAATCTGCAAAAGGATAAGAGCAGTGAGACACGGGTGAGTCTGCACAGAGAACTGTAATCGACAAAATTCAAACCAGGGATGAAAGTGTCAGAGCACATCAATGAGAAACACTATTTTTCCTCTGATACAAATGAAAAAAAAAAATTCAAATACATATATATTTCAAGTAATAAAGTGTAATTATTAAGACTTTTCACCAGGTGTGATGGTGCATGCCTGTAATCCCAGTACTTTGGGAGGCTGAGGCAGGAGAATCACACGTTGGAGCCCAGCCTGGGCAAGCTGGTAACTTTAGTAAGACCCTGTCTCAAAATAAATGTTAAAAAAAGGGCTGGCAAAAAAAAAAAAAAAAAAAAAAGGGCTGGGGTTGTAGTTCAGCATAAAGACCCTGGGTTCAACTCCCAGTACCATTAAAGAACAAAAACAGACTTTTCACAAAGTACAGCTTCATGTTGCTTGAAGTGTTTTATGTTAAGAAATATTTTAGACCATAAAATTTCCAAAGGGCATACTTTGAAATTACAAACACCTAGCTGAACACTATTAAATAGTATTATCTTGGTTTAGTACTATTTGATAAATATGAAAGCATGTATAAAGTGAAAAATCTCAATAACAAAGTACAATGGCAAGAAACACAGTATGGGAAATTCACCTTCCAATAATATCTCGGGAGGTTTTAAATCTAGGTATACTAGTTTCTGTCACTACCAACACAGCATCTAAGAAAAAAGTCTTAAAGAAAGATGAAAACTACTTTTTTCAGATTGTTAAAAGGTTCATAAAACACACTGAACAGCCAGGAAGCAAAGAAAAGATATAAAACAGGCAAGAAAAATTCTATTTTCTTATATTCAATGAGTCAAAGAAATTGCTGCAAAGAAACAAAAATAGGCCCAAGTAAATATTAAAAAAATGAAAGCAGAGCTGGACCTGGAGCTCAGCTGTAGAATGGGTTAGCATACACAAAGCCCTGGGTTCGATGCCTAGCCCCAGAGTAAACAAAAAAACTAAAAAAATTAAGTAACCATCAATGCAAGGAAAAAAGAAATGAGACAGTCTTGGGTATGATGAAGTTTTTATTGAAAGACACAAAAAAAACTATGCACTAATGGGAAAAATGATAGGCACAAACCTGGACAAATGCCAAAAATATATAGGATCATTGTTAGGAAAAATAAAAATAAATAGAGTCGTAGAAGGAAACCTAAAACAAAGCTAGACTGCACCCACGGGTGGCCTGGGGGCTCTCAGGGTCACTCCGACCAGCTCTTCAGGGTTCTAGCAGAGATCACATGAGCAATGTCCCTTGTTTAGATCAAAAGACACACACACTCAACTAAGCAAGACTCCCCTAGGTCAGAAAACCACTAGATAGGAAAAAAAAGGACAATTCTGACATTTTTATTTAAAGTTTTATTGAAACCTCCTTTAGCCTACCCCTTTGTACCTTCCTAAGGGAGAATGGGTGTGAAGTCTGAGCTTCATGTATTCTTTTCAAATTACTCCCTAAATCCCTGAAAATGTGACTTTTGAAATTTGGGAGCACCAACAGCCCAGGACAAGAGAACACTGAGGCCCCATCTTACATTCCGGCTTCCTTGTTTACCATGATGAATGAGAGACCTTTCCATGAGGTCTGCGAGCATGTGCACAAGAAAAGAATGCCTGATAATGACTTCTACCCTCTGCAGCCCTGCGAAAGGTGAGGAACATTTTAGGCAGGATGAAAAGAGAACTTCAGAAACTTGTGATAAAGAGGAGCACCTTCCGAAATTCTTAGGAAAACCTGACAGACAATCTAGACCCTGTGTCAGGTTAGTGCATTCAAGTAACCAGCATCATGGTCTCCTCACCAGCCCTGCGCTCCTATCCTCTGTGAACTGTGTCCTTCCTGTCTCCTCCTGTGTGATCTCTAAGGCCGGCTTGCCTGGCCTGCGGGCACAGTGTGCCTTTGGGAACTAGCCAACATAAAGGTTTGGAACACTGTCTCTCACCTATATCTAGTTGGAGCCCCCTCCCGGGATTTTCAGGAGAAAAAATGGTATGTCTTAAAAATCCTCTATTGTCTATTTAAAATTTACCTTGTGAACAAATCTTATGCATGCAAATGATTATGAATAGTTCCTCATGTATTCAAGATACTAATTTTGAAAATGTCACATAAACTTTGAAAATATTATCTAAAGGTATTTCCCACTGAATAACTCTAGAATATATTTAGTTCAAATATTTAGAAAGAATTTTAATAAATGTTGCTCATGAACACTCAGCCATGAATTTAGGTATAAAAACATAACTCTGCTTATTTGGGAAGTGGTTGATAGCTGTCCACTCTCTGCAGAAGTGTGTCTGAATATCCTGGGGAGTAGTACCTGGAAAAGAAAATCTGCTGTTAGATACGCAATAAAGATGCAGCAGAGTAGGCCAGAAGAATCCATACAAGGAATTTATCTGAAATAATTCTGTGAATGAAACCTCACATGTACCCTGGAAAACTATGTTCCATTAATGCTTAATGCATAAGAAACTACCAAGGAAGAGAATATCAACTCACACTGCTACACGAGTAGCAAACCATCTGAGGGATATAAATGTAACAGCAAAGCAAATGGTTTCCAAGCAAAAGACTTCAATCCAGTGACAACATTACAGAGACTTTATTTTTATATCAAGTGACTAATGCTTTAAAAATCATCCATGATTTTTTTCAAAAGTTAGACTATACACCTATCATTACTAATCAAGTTCTGTATTCTGCTTGCCTTACAAACCATACTTTAATCAGATCTAGTCATCCATAAAAACAAAAATTCACATTAAAAATCTACTTAATAAATGGTTTGCAAATATGAGCATTATATAACCTAGGAAACTGATCATTTTCATTGGTTGTCATACATACATAGTACTAGAAATTTATAAACTGAACATTCTATGAAAGATTTAGCATGAAAGTAGTAGATACACTGATTAATAACACATTGTTGAATGTTTGATATACCTTGGAAATAACTTGCATGTATATAAAAACCTGTCAAATAATATCTGGTAGGTGTCCTAGAACATAAGAAATGGATTTTAAAACCTAAGGAAGTACAATTTTAAAATTTCCAATATACTCAAAATAAGCACCTGGAAGTGTATTCTCCAGATAAAACCTAGTGTCGAGGACCCACTTTGTCTTTTGTTAGCTATTTTAATCTGTGCCTGGATGCTTGACTTGAAAACTCTTAGCCTGTATTACATTAATTTCTTCCATTATTTATCAAGGCAGGCAAAACAATAGTGTGCTTATACAGTCATTGCTCATTATAACATACATACGTACATAAAAGGCCAAAGAATATTTCTCCTCAAAAGGCCTTAAAAAGATTGTCTTTCAACAGGAGGTTTCTTCTTGCACTGAGGAATTTACAACTGTTTCTCTCTCAGGCTGAGTTAAATTTTAATGCCTACCTCGCTGTTCTAGGCCTTTTAAATGCATCAGACACAAGATAGATACTTTTTATATAAATGCAACAGGCAGACTTCTTTCTTAAAAAAAAATCTTTAAAAGTTGTGCTGTTTAAGTACCTGATGTTGAGACTATAAATATGGAAAATATGTTTAAGAAACCAAACTTTTATATTTAAGATTTTAAAACCTACACCCAATTCAGTTACTTAGAAATGTCTGGTGTGTTTGAAATAACCTGTGAGTCTACTTTTTCAACTGTAAATTTTATATACAGTGAAATTTAGCATCTAAACTAAGAAGTGCTGGAGATGATATCATAAAAATGCAAAATAATGTATTAATAAATTTATATTGATTATAAGCTGGAATTATAATATTTGGATATATTAGATATTAAAAATTATTAAATTTTATTTATCCTATTTGACTTTCTAAAGCATGGCTACCAGAAAATGCAAAATTACATATGTGGCTCACAAATTTCTATATTGTTGCTTTAAAATAACAGCCCCCAAAAAGAAAAAAAAAAGAATAGACGGAAAAAATATGGAAACAAAGCTTTTGTAAATAAGGAGGGAGAAGGGGTTGAAGGGAGGGGAAGGGAACAGGAAAAAAAGCAGCAGCAAGATACACCATGTACAAGTACAAATTCTCTATGATGAATGTTATCATTATGTATATCTAAAATGTACCACTAAAATAAAATTTAAAATATAAAATTAACAACCCCCAACAAATCAGTTAAGATCTACCAATAAATTTTGAGGCTTTACCTGGCTTATTTCCAAGCTAACTGCCATCCATGGGCCTTTTCCCCCTAAGACCTCAGAGATTTCAGGGTCTCTAGGATCCTCACAGGGAAGAAAATATGCTCCTGCTTCACACTTCACCATGAGCAAAATATGTACACACTTAGCATGACCTAACTCCCCATAAGTGCATACAGACGTACGTATTTCAAAATGCAGATGGATAAATAAATACATCAAGTTATCCACTGACTGTCAGAAAGCTCCATTCTAAGTGGAGTCTATCTGGTGATAAGGAATTCAAAAGTAGCTTCTCATTAGCAAAAAGCGTGGAATTCTCCCTTAGTAAAAGTATACTCTGTCTTGCTAGAGCCAATTTAAATCTAACCAGAATACCTAGCAAGTGCAAGGCCTCGAGTTCGATTCCCCAGCACCGAAAAAAAAAAAAAAATCTAACCAGAGTAATCTTAAACGCTTATTTTTGCAAAAAGAAAATTAAACATTGTATAATATGCATTTTATAATCATCAAAACAGTGAAAAATAAGTGGTTATGTACTGCTACATAATTTTGCCAATGTTAGTGTAAAATTAAGTTGTATTTACTTAATAAGGCTTAAATAGAGAAAGAAAAATGAGACTATGGGTCCCAAAAGAGGACAATAAAAAAATCTTTTGAAAAGGGGAAGGTGATGCCTGGGAGTAGTGGCGCACACCTGTAATCTCAGCACTTGAGAAGCTGAGGCAGGAGGATTGCCACAAGTTTGAGGCCAGCCTGGGCTACATAGTGAGTTCAAAGTCAGCCTGAACTACATAGTGAGACCCTGTGTCAAAAAAAAAGAAAAAGAGAAAAAGAGAAGGTGACCAAGAGATGAAGGTATTCAGTGGGGAAGGAAGGTGATGAAAAAACAATGTAAAATGTTTTATGCACACGTACCAATTCCCCACAATGAATGTAATTATTATAACTGAAAACATGTAGTAGTGAAAATAATAAATATTTTTTGGAGTGAATTCTTCCTGTGTATAAGCCCTTTGGCTAAGCACAAAACTATTTTTAAGAATAAAATGGTTTCCGTTCACATATATTGTTTTGTGCTTTTAAAATCAGTATTCTGTGCTATTAAAACTGTATTATTAAAAATCTCTGACCTGGGTGTGGTGTGCATACCTGTAATCCCAGCACCTGGGAAGCTGAGACAGGAGAATCTCTGGGAATTCAAGGCCAGCCCGGGCTATGTAGTGAGTTCAAGGTCAGCCCTTTGAACTACATTGTCTCAAAAAGCCAGTAAATAAACAAATAAATAAATAAATAAAAACAAACCTCTGGTATCAAATAGGAACTATAAACAGATAAAGTTGTAATTTATATGATATAAAATACAAATTTTAATAACTGGAATTTATATTTTCTATTATTAGTGAAAAGAGAAATAAGTGTAAGACTAGAAAAATATAAGTAAATATGCCTTCTGTTTACATGCTTCTGGGCATTTTTCAAGACTCAGAAGTTGTAAGCATTTTTCATTTTTCTTGGTATCTGTGCTTGTTGAGGGGGGTTTAACGGTCTAGTAGTCCAGGCCTACAAGAACTGAGTCTTGGGTTTGGCTTACGCTTAATGTTCTGCAAAGTGGCTTCATTTAAAATGAGACTGATCTGCGGGGGGGAAACTTCAAGGGGAGAGCACTTGCCTAGTACATGTGAGCTTCTGAGTCCCTCAGCGCTGCAAAAAACAAATCTTGGAAACTTTTATCATATTACTTCCTGTTACATTACTCTAAGGTTATCTGCCTATCATGAAAATAACATGCCTTCTGTGCATTTAGATAGTAACTTTCATTATCCAGTATTTCTTTTCTACTTATAATACTTTCATTAATGTGAATATGAGCCTAAGAAAAGTGACATGCAGAGAACTATAAAAAGCAGAATGTGTCCATGTCTTCTAAATCAGGAACTCTTAAATTTAAAACTTGTTACTTTAATTTGAACTCTGTATTTGAGTATTCTTCAGTAAAGCATATATTAGTACAGAAATGCCTTAAATGATATTCCAGATTGATCTGAAAATGTGTGTTAATGAGAACATAATTTAATTTAATTTAATTTGCAAGGGGTAAAGGAGATCAACATAGAATTAAAGCTGCACAGCGGTCTAATAGAGTATTTTGAAGTTCACATTATGACGCAATGAATATAAAATCTAGATTTGAAAACCAAAAAATTACTTCATATATTGAACTTATCAAACTTATCTTCCTCACCTTACTACTTCCTCTGGGTAACAACTGTTAATACTATTGATGTATTCTTGAAGGAGCGAACCAGGTTCTGCTTGTATCTCTTGAACTTTTTTAAGTCCACCACTTGTCACAAAAAGTCGACGAGCTTCGCTGTCATGTGGCAGCACCTCGAAAAGTGAAGCAATAAAAATGTCAGATTTTCTTCTCCAAGTGAGATTACAGCTATTCAACAGCAATAATTTAGCTGAGAAAATATAGATAAGAACATATGCCTAATAAATGACTAGCAGGGAAATGAATTCTTTTAAAAACTATATTAACTTTTAATGTTATGGAGATGGAATGAAGGCAATGAACACAAGCAAAGCAATGGAGATCCACTCAGAATGCAAAATGGAAAGTTCACCCCATTTTACCTACAAAATTAAGGGGAAACTCCTTATCTCAGTACAAAGGGTCCTTTGCCACCCAGCTCCCAAATACCTCTCCAGGCTCCTACCCACCAATCTCCATCCCAAATTTTGTTTCAGTAACATCGAAGTGTGCATGTTGTACCACTTCTTGCCTATGCCCGTGTGGCCTCCTGTCCCTAGGATGCCTTCACACACACCACAAACTTCCTCTTTTCTGCCTGGCTAACTCCTACTCTTTGTTCAACTTAACTCAAGTGTCACCTTCTTTAAGAACTCTTTAAGAAGGTAGAAAATTCTGCAAATATTCCCAAAGGCACATGTGTAAGAATATATGACATGCATTATGACCTTTATTTGACGATAGCTAATTTCCCCAAATCCCACTGGTTTTTATTTACTGATTTTGAACTCTTAAGAGATTAATGTTCATTTTCATAGCAAGTTCAGTAAAACTAGTGTTACTCACTAGACCAAATTTACAAAAGGAAATTTTCAAAACTAACATCAACTATCTCTTCTCAAGAGCTGATGACTCTGTCTAAAGATGATCCACTTAGCCCCTTACCCCTTCTCCCTCTTAGATGGCCAAATTAGGTGGCCAGTTTCTGACTTAGCAACCAGGACTAGGAAGAAATTGATATTTCCCTTGAAGTAATTTAGTCCTTTTCCTGCATTATTTGGTTAGTCAGTTGGTTTTTCAAGGGGACATTCCATTATACCTCCCATACATCATACATCTAAGAGACAAAAAAAGTTTCATTATTCTCATGAAAGGAAGCAGAAAAAACAAGTGTACGATATGCAGAACTGTATCCAGAGGCAGCTTCGGCAGTGAACAACCTTTGTTTTCCAGTAGCAATGGGGCTTGAAGGTCAGCCAACCTGGCGAGACTCATGAGAGCACTCAGAGAACTGAAGACTGTTAGTAGAGTCTGTCTTTCAGATGAGTACCTAAAATTAGACCTACTCAACTGTAGAGCCTATAGTTTATGTTTACTATTTGTCAGATATAGAATATAAACCACAGTACAACATTCACATACCGTTGTAACTGACTATTCAAATAAATATGCCTTCTTCTATTATTACAAAAATTAGCCTTAACCATTTGCATGTTTTTTTAGAAACTTCTTAATTTTTTATGTTTAATATATGCCTGGGATTGATCTAAACCCTTAACATACAATATCCTATTTAATCTTTACAATGATCCTATGAAATAAATACAATGATTTCCACTTTACAATTTTACAAGCCGCCAAATTAAGGTTTAGAGAGAGAGTTCAGGCCTCTGCCTAACAATAAGCGCTATTAAGCGGGGAATCCAGGCACTCCAAATCCTGACCCTGTGCACCTTACCAGGGTGGTATAAGACTTGCACAGCCTTCACTTTCATTTTCTTTTTGTTTCTTTCTCTCCCTCTCTTGCTTGCTCTCAGGCCAGGGACTCTGCATTAAGCTATAGCTGCAGCCCTTTTTTTAAATTTTGAGACAGGGCCTTACTAAGTTGTCCCATTTGGACTTGAACTTGTGGTCCTCATGCTTCAGCCTCTCAGAGTGCTAGGATTACAGGTGTGCACTACCCCAACCAGCTTCATCATTTTAAGTCAAATACATGAAGGGTGATTTTACCAGTTCTTGACAGCTCAAGGTTAGCATCCTGACCATCAACGACTGTTTAATGAAGTTATTCTCTTTCATCCCTTGCTGTCTATCAGAAGTTAGCCCTACTGGTTGTGCCTGCTTCTGGCAGCTCAACCTTTCTACCTTACTACCGTTTACTACCATTTAATCTGCTGTGATGTAAGAAATATGACAGCTCCACTGATTAAAATTGTTCATAAAAAAGTCATAGTGCTCCAAATGACCAACTTGGAGCATCTCCAGTAAAACACATGGACTTTGTGAAAAGTATTTCAGGGTCTCCACGACCTTCTTCCTTCTCTTGCTAAGAGCAATGCTGTGTTCCCAGGTGTGTGAAACTAAAAGACACTGGAAAGATTACTAGAAGTTACTTATCACAATAAAGTATTTGTATTATGAGGCTCTCATGTGTTGACATACAATTTACTTCCTGAAAACACTAAAGGAAAAAAAAAGTACAGAGGCTGTGAGAAAAATGTGAGGGAGGAGGAAGTGTTTCATTTATAGGTGGACTTTAGTTTCCTGTGTTCCCCTTGTCAATATAGATTGGGGAGAGTTAAGTGGTGAAACCCAGGAATCTCATCTTACAGAAAAATACCAAACTAATAGAAAAAAGAAAGCAGAAAAAACAAGGTGGCAAATCATTTTCATTTTCCTCCACTTCTCTTAGGCAGTAAGGTAAGAGCGCATTTCTTACCTTACTGAACTGTCCAAGCACGTGCTTCAGAATATTTGGAGGAGCGTCGGATAGAAATGGCTCCAATGCTGGTAAGTAGGTGCATTTTTGTATGATGCTCTTTATGGCTTTTTTACACTATTCAAATACAAAGCAAAATGCACATAAAAGTGAATAATCAATGAAAGCTGGATAAGAATTCATGTCTCACTTTCTTGGAATTTGAAAATGAAATCAAATTTGCTGGTTTAACCTGTATTTGTTTCACTTGTAAAACTAGTTTTTTGAGAAACTCTTATTTTTTATTGTTTTTACCATAGAATATCCTGCCAGTTAGCTTCATCTTAAACCTTACAATGTATGGTATATTACTGAGTTCTTAAAATATGAGGAAATTAAAATTATAAAGAATGACATCATAGACTATAACTTAATATGTACTTGTGTTACTAGTATAAAAATCTGTACGTATGAAACTATGAGTTAACTAATATATCTTATTTCTTCCAATCAAAAAATATGAAAAAATAACTTCGTTCACTGTGGAGTTTCGCCATCAGGCATTCTGTATTCTCCAAAAGCTTTCATGGCCTATATGTATGAAATGTGTACTGTATTCATTATTCAGTGTCCATCATCTGCAGATTGCTGCCATAGCTTATGGGCAGGCATTTCCCCATGCCCAGAGGAAGTAAAACAGACAGGACCTACTCAGCTGTTCAGAAAAGTTCCTCTTGGATATGAAGTGGCTCTCCACAGGCAAAAGGATAGCTAGCACATGTCCCTTTCCTATTCCTGCCCCAGCACCCTTCCATGTTTCATTGTGACACAGTGCAGTGCTGTCTCCGCCACAAGAAGGGGCCTCATTTGACTGTCAGTGAAGTACTTCGCTGCAACCAGCTCTAAGCCCACATCTAGTTGTGACTTGGTTTCTTAGTATTATAAGCTTTCCCCCTCACTTTAGAAGCTTCACAATTCTGTCTGACCACAGGTATTTTACACTAGAATTCCACATCTGGCTTGGTACTTCAGAGTGTCCTTAAGGATTCTATGAGGTTTTTAACTTCTTATATCTTGATACATTTGTCCTCTAATATTGTTTCATAAATTAAATAATTATTTAATGTAAGAATGTAAGAAATGCTACCCAACTCTTTACCACTAGTATAATTTGGAATTAAACTCTCAAACCCCAAGACCTCTGGTTATACGGCATTTTTGTGAACCATCTTAAGATCCTGGTGACCTTCACAAGCCAGCAAATTTAACTTAACTGCTATCAGTGACAAGGTCTAGTAACTGTGCATCGGAAGTCACATCAACTACACCATGCAGGCAGCTTCACTCTAATAGTTCCAAATTTATGATCTACTGTCAAGTTATTAGTCAAGAACTCTACAAAGGGATCTGAGAGTGGAAATTCACTGAACTTTACTATTCTTCATCTGGAGGAAATTATTCAATTTATGACTATATTCTTATAGATAGGAATATATGTTATGATTAATAATCAGTTTTATTATCCACCACAAAAGAAATATTGAGGTTTTCTTTACATATCTATTTTTGAACTTAGGATATTTTTATGACTTTACTGGAGATATAATTTTACATATCATAAATTCACTCATTTTTAAGTACACAATCCAGTGATCTTTAGTAAATTTACAGAATTATGCAACCGTCTCAACAATCGAATTTTAGAATATTTTCATCATCCCCAAAGGAACCTCATGCCCATCTGTAGTCACTCTCTATCCCTCCTCTCATTTAGCCCTACAATCTCCAGGCCCACTATCAGAGGACTTTCTGTCATAATTTTGGCTTTTCTAGACGATTCATATAAATTATATCATACAACATGTGAACATTTGTGCTTAGAATCTTTCACCAAGTACAGTGTTGGTGAGTTCTATCATGTTGTGGCACATACTGATACTTGGTTTCTTTTCATTGTCAAACAGAATTCTATCATAGGGATTCACTGCATTTTGTTGGTGCAGTCACCAGTTGATGGACATGGGGGCTATTTCCACTTTGGGCTATTATGAAGACTTATATACAAGCCTTTGTGTAGACAAGTTGTCTTAGTTACTTTCTCGTTGCTGGGACAAAATACCTGACATCCACAAGTTAAAGGAAGAAAGGTTTATTTTAGCTTATAGTTTATAGAAGTTTCAGTCCATAACTGGCTGGCCTCAAGGCATGGCAGGATAGCAAAGTATCATGGAAGAAGAGAAAGAGGTTATGGCAAGCCAGGCAGGAAACAGCAGCCTTCCTCCTGCTTTTCCTTTTTATTCCAGCCAGGCTACAAGCCCATTGGTTGGTGCCAATTACCCCTAGGGTGGGTCTTCTGTTTTCAGCAAATCCATTTAGCCACACCTAGAACAACGCTAAACCAATCAGTGGATGAGTCCAGTTATCACACACCCATGATCCAGCATTACACACCCGTGATCCAGTCACTCCCAAAAGCCCCACCTGTGAGTGCAGGAGGCTTTCAGAGGATATCTAGATATAGGCCATAACACAAGTGTTTTCATTTCTCATGGGTAGATATCTAGGCGTGGGGTTGTTGGTTAATGTGATAAATTTATGTTTTTATTTTAGAAATTGGCTACATTTTTTTTAAACATGACTACAATATTTTACATTCCTACCAGCAATGTAAGAGGTTCACAGTTCTCCACGTGGTGGTCAATAATTGTTATTGTCGATCTTATTAATCATAGAACTCTTGGGGATGTGAATAACCCATTGTTTATTGTTTTATATTTCCCTAGTAACTAATGAAGTTGAACATCTTTTCACATGTTAGTGGTCATTTTTACATCGTCTTTGATGAAGGGCATATTCAAATTTTTTCTTATGGACAATATTTTAAGGAATAAATACAAGACATAATTAAAAGATCAGGTACCCTTGGAGTTAGTTAGCTTCAAAAATACTCCAACTGGTTACATTATACCTTGGAAAAGAACCTTAAGTTGTTTTGGACTCATTTGCTTTTAAACGTAAAATGTAGCAAAGGTCTCAGCAAATTCTAACTCAAAAATTCTATCCTTCAATTCCTATTTCATACAACAACAGGAATGTTGAATGCAATAATCAGACACTCATTTTACAAACAACTATATACCTACAGATCATTCTTTAAAATACAGCACTAACTTTTAGTGACAAGGGTAAGTGACTTTAATTTTCCTGATAAGTTTGTATTTCTGGACTCATAAAAGGAATGCTGTCCATAAGGAAAATTAAATATTTTATGCTATACATTTTAAAAAATGAGTCATAATCTAACAAATCTTCATAAAACTATCCTTACTTTCATTTGCAGATCCTCAGAACTTTCTGTTGACATATATAAAGAAAGCATAACTGGCAAAATATTTGTGATGGCAACAGCTCGTGCATGTTCGGAAGTGTGTTGCCCAATCTGTCCTAAGGCCCAAGCAGCAGCAGCCTTAATGTGATGCTCTGGTTCTTCTGACAGGCAGACTGACAACTGGGGTACACCCTGCAGCGGTGATCAAAAGAGCAGGTTTTATAAACCTAGAGCAGGATTAAAGAGTCTTCTGCACCTCTCCAACATTAGAAGAAATCATTTCAGCCTTGATCCTTTTTTTCCTAAATGGCTCAATAAATGAGCATGTCACAGGAGTATATCTTTTACCCACCAGATGAAGAGACATTTAGCCAAACAACAGATGGCATAGACTGAGCAAAACCATATTCCACTGTGACAAACTAAAAATGTTTAGGATCTTAAAAAGTTTCATTTTCCTTTGTTAAAGAAATTAATTTACAATCATTGTTGGGATTACCTTTTTGTTGAGTATAAAAAGTCTGAGAACAAACTACTATAGAGTCAAAAATCAAATGAATAATATAAGCAATAATCCTAAATACATTTTAGATGAAATATTATTATTATTCCTGAAATACTATATAAGTTTCTATTATGTAACTAATTCTATGGTTGAATTTTAACTTACAGTAATATGATGGAATGTCAAAGTACAAATGCTTAATAATATGTTTATACTTTGCTTACACTTCAATTTTATCTAAATAATAAAAACGCAATCACCTAAAGAGCCACAAATATATCATAGTTTATATACCCAAGGAAAAACTGAGTAACACAAATCAAATTTTCATTACATAGTCTGTATAGTCATAATTTTCTAACTAATTTTAGACTATATTAATTACCTCAAACCTTGTCCCACAAAAACCAGTATCACATGGTTATGCTACCATAGCAAAGGGCAAAATCATCATATATACGTTTCCCTTCCACCTTTTAACTTGGTATTAAGATCAATAAAGGAACTTGCCATAATTCCTTCATGCCTCCTTTCCTACAACTAAAAGGTTGTCTGCCAACACAAAAGGTCAGAATGAGGTAACTTTCTAGAAATATCAAACTTCTAGGATGGATAAGACTGAAGAAGCAATAAGTAAAGCAAGACGGCCCCTCCACTCTGACCCGAAAGCTCTGCCTTCCTGGCCTCAGTTTGTTGTGATTAGCAAATAAGATGAGCAACGTGAATGTGCTTCAAAAAGTATAAAGTGTCATTTAAATATAAGGTATTATTATTAGTCCCTATAGCACTGTGGAAAACAATAAGCTCTGTCTTTTCTATCAAATGGGATTGCTGTTATCTCGGGCTCCGGCCTGCCTTGAACAGCCCTTCCTGAACAGCAGCCACAAAGTTGCCTGCTCAGTTCAAACCTGGGAACAGAGCTATAAACTAAGGATGGCTTCTCAGGAGCCAGGGACCTTCTGTTCCTCACATTCTCCTTCTGCTCAGAATCGCCCTTCCCATCAACAACTTCTGGTCACCTGGTGCCACCTGAGTTAGCCAGTCGGACAGAGTGTGAACCTTCTACCCAGCCAGTTGGGGAAGTGGTCAACTAGCCTACCTCCTGCGTTAGGATATAAGAGCTGACCCTCTTTTGTTCTGAACTCCAGTGCCTGCCACTCCATGCTGATTTCCTTAAACCTGCCTTGTCCAGATGCCTCTGTGTCTCAGTGCATCTTTTTTTCAGCACTGACAAATTAAGTATAGGTCTTACTGCCAACAGTACTACACAGCAAAAGGAGAGACTGCTACCTACACTACTGTGTGGTTTGTCTCAGACCGCTGCTGCCACCTTGATCGCCAACTAACTGAAAAATGAATGATGGAGAGGGGCCGGCAGCAGCCCCAGACCAGAGGGGAGGGCCTCCTGGATGGCGTGAGGAGGATAGGTGGGAAGCACCAGCAGCTGCGGCTCCTCTCATCGGTCTTCCTAGGCAGGACCTTTCTGATGCTCCACACAAGAACCAAGGGTCAGAGTTCCAGTAAACAGCCTTCCAAAACCACCCCTCCTGCTCTAGTCACAGTCACAGCCTGTGGTAACACAAGAACAAAAGCATAAAAGAAAGTGAAGCAAGAAATCATCATGGAATTGGTAGAAAATAAAGATCTGAGGCTCCTTTTCCTTGTGAGGATAGCAAAAGATAAAAATAAACTCACACTTCTGGTTAACAGCATGGCACACGCGCGTGCGCGCACACACACACACACACACAAAGACACACAACACTGAAAGCACACAGAGCCTTTGACACATTCTGCAAGACATTCTCAGGTATTCATCAATACACACTCTGTGAGCACCTACTACATACCAGGGTTTCACTATGTAGTGAGTTCATACAGAGATGTAAATTTAGATAAGACAAAATGCCTAGGAAAGAAAAAATTCTGCTATCTGATGTGTGTTCTGATTGCCTACATCTAAGAAGAGAAATTAGTCTATGAAAGCTGACTGAAAGAAAGTGGATTAAAAGATGACCTAGCCAGTGCCATCTCCTACCCAAACGCCAGGAAAGAGGACTGTACAGACCTCTGAGCATGGTGAAAATGACTACTGGGCTTTTCACCAAACTCTACTTTACATGTTTTATATATGCACAATTAATTCTTCAAAATACAAACATACCTAATACTTAAATGCAGATAATAGTAATACTCAAAACAGTATCTTGATAATAAACAAAGAGGAAAATTTTAAATTTCCCATAACCTAAACCTTTCTTCAAGGATTGCTTTGAGAAATTTTACTAATCATCCTTGGAAGAAGCATTGAAACAACTGGAAATCCTTCCAGGTAATTCTTTTGCTCCGGCCAGTTATATCTCATAATCTGTGGGGCAGTATCATCAACCTGTGGCTCTGTCTTGGAACATCTTACTACAATAACTAGGAGAAACAAAGCAAGAACACACCTTGGAGGTGATCACTTCCTTTGCCAGCTTCTCGGAATGCGCAGCCACGTAACCAAGCATCATGATGCCGGGCAGCCGTGTGTTCCCTCTGCAGGACCTGATGCAGTCAGTCACTGCAGCCACCCCTCCTGCGGTAACAATCAGCTGTGAAAGCTAAGGGGAAGAGCAAGAGCTGATCGGCACAGAAAGCATAGAGTGACCTTTAGTTTAGCAGATTACACTTTATGCAGGACCTAAATCAATTGGTAAAATTGGAATATCATTTAGAGAAACTAGTATATGTAGTAAATTTATTAAGAACCATAAAATATACTATGCTTCCATTTCAAATACACAAATATACTCACTGTGAGTATATTGGTTCATTTTTTATGCATCAATGGCACAACTTTTACCCCTACTATAATGGATGTCAGAATTCCTCCCCCAGACACTAAGCCTAGGGCTACTTCATAACTAGCTAACTACTGAAAGCCTCAGTCACTATGGGTGAGCAGGAAGCAGAGTAATCACTGAATGCCAAAAGACAATGTCAAACTGGAAATACGCTAACTTAATTATCCTCCTTTTTCTAGCAGTAATGATTAGCTGAGTGCACTGCCATTAGGAAAAACCTCAACCAATTAAAGGTGTTAGGTGAAATAAAAGGAGAGGACTTTAACATAGTGAAATAATGAAAATTGATGAGTCCAAAAATACATTGAGAAGACACAGCTTCAGAATCAACACAGGCTTGCTTTGTCTATTTCGCATCTAAGAACTCAGAGCAGGAAATCTCTGTGTAAGACCAGCTACTAGAGTTGTCATAAAGGCCAGGAATCTCTGTGTCTGGGTCGACCTGGAGGTGTAACATTCTCACTATTCCCAGCAGACATAAAATGATAAAGATTACAGGGCTCCACAGTCCCCACAATCTAGAAATAGGTAGCTGGAAATGATTCAAAACTGAGAGTTTAATTCAGACTCCATTAATTTAACCCAGTGGTTCTCAACTGGGAGGTAAATGTTTCCACTGGGGAACATGTGAAATGTATGGAGACATGTTGGATTGTCTCCTCTTGGGGGAGGAGTGCTACTGGCATCTAGTGAGCAGGGACGCTGTAAAGGACGATTCTACAATGTATAGAACAGCTCACCACTCAATCACCCGATCTAAAATGCCATTACTACTGAGGGTAAGAAAGCCCTGCTGGGACCAAATCATGCAGCAACACCCTGGGGCCCCTCAACAAACTGATGTTTTATTTAAAAATGAAAGCTATGCATTATTGCATCTTGAAGCTTTTTAAAACTCTTTTTCACCTCAGGTGTATGTTTTGCAATGTCTCTAATTAAAGTACAAGCACTTTTCTTCACATATTCATCTTTGTTCTTCAGACACGTAAGTACAACTGGAAAAATCTCTGCTTCAACAACCATTTCCGCCAGATCCACAGAATGATTTGCAATCTGACTGAGAGCTGAAAGGACCTGATGCTGTTAAGCAAAAAACAAAACCAAATATTACTATGTGGAGTCCACTAGTTCGCTACAGAGTTCAGATGTAATTTAAACAGCTTTATACATATTTGAAGTCCCTTATGAAAAGGAAAAATTAGACATCTGACAGAACATTACCAAGTTTTGGACTTTTGCATCTTAGTCTCATACTCATTTTTTTAATTCCCTAATTTCCAAATTAGTTCTATTTTAAACGCATATTGTAGCTGACTGAATATAATGACCATTGAATGAACACTGTTTCTTAATTATGATAATTTATGATATATGTAATATAGTATGAAAATTAATAAGCAGAACATCTTATTTTTAACCAACATCATTTCAAATAACTTTCCCATTGCTTAGTTAACATTAACAGTTTTTAAATTATCGGATATAACTGACTACAAAAGCATAACTGATTAGTATAAATTAAAAATTAGATTTTGGGAAGCTACAAAAGGACTAACATAAGTATGACCATTTTCATAAAAACCTTGAATATTATAGTGGCAAGCTAGAAAATCTTTAGTTCCATTCCAATCCTGAGATTTGATTTCTTATTTTAATTGTTATGTTAACACTGATGCTTTTAATTTTCAACATTGCACACAGTTTTCCTAATCACACCTTCATTGTCTAATACTTACAGCATTATTTTCATATATTAAAATATCAGGGACAGGGCTGGGGATTTAGCTCAGTGATTAGAGTGCTTGCCTTGCAAGCACAAGGCCCTGAGTTCAATCCCCGGCACCACAAAAAAAAATAAATAAATAAAATAAAATAAAATAAAATAAAATAAAATATCAGGGACATAATATGTCCGTGTCTGTTTTCAATGACAATTTACTAATTATTTTTTGACTGTATAATATTAATCTGTAACATTTCCATTCTGTTAGCTTGTAGGAAGTCTGGTTGGTTTGCCTCTTGACCATATTGTATTGTAAAATACCTTCAATTTAGCATCAGGGTTGAGGATCATCTGGGCTAAGTAAGGAATAGCTCCTGAGTCCACTACTGTCTGTGCTAACTCTGGAGAATGCTTTGAAATATCACTGAGGGTTGAAGCAGCAATCCTTTTCAAAGCAATTTCTGGCTCCCGGATACAGAGTATTAAAAGAGGAACAGCTCCCGCATCCACCACAGCTTGTGACAGTTCTGTGGGTCCAAGAAAAGTAATTCAGTGAGTACAGGTGACTAACCCTCACCCTGACAGATATATCAAAGAAAAAGGGGAGGGTGTACTTCATTCTCTTGACATCTACATTTCAAATCCATCTTCCTAGCTTCATTAAACCATGTGGACCAATCCTGAGCTGAAAAGAACAGGTCAGGAGGTGAACCTTCACCTCCATGAACATAGAGGAGGTAAATTAGGCTGAAATGGCTTGTTATGTTTTTCTTTTTTTCATGAGCTTTAAGCCCTGACAACTCTACACTTCTCAATAAGCAAGCATTTTATGCATGGCTTATGATAACAGAGAGAGTTAAAGTACCAAAAATTTACCAACTATACTAATTAGGCAGTATTTTGTGCTATTTATGTGAGTAAACATTAACATGAGTCTTGTGCCAATAATGCCAATTTTTAAATTCCTTTCCTCTTGTAAGAGTTTTAATATTTAAAAAACACTTTATACAAAATACAAGGCTGTATTTTCATTATGCATTAAAAAGACTTTCAAATATGAGATCTGCAATGGAGCAACATACTTTTCTATATAAATGTTAATGTTTACATAAAAATAAATTTATCTTAATCATGTTACATGCCAGAAATCAAGTATTTGTTGAATACACATGTTAATTAACTTACGTGCCCAAGAATGACAGCTACAAAAACAACACATTTTAAGTTATAGAGAATGGGAGACAGGCAGCCAGACCCATATAATATACGTGTAAAAAATGTCTTCTAAGGAGAGCACCATAGAGTTAGATTCTATTCTCATTCTATCCATGGGCCTCTCTTATTGACTCACATGCACCCATTTCTACAATTCTTCTATATTACGTTCTTATTTTCCCAGATTTGTAGTGCCTTAGCCGTGCTTATGTACATGTATAAAATAAAATGGAAAACAACTGCAAAAATAAAAAATAAAAAATAAAAAATAAAATAACTATTTACATATCACAGTCTTTAATCTGGAGAAACACAATGTATAATTTTTCAAAAGATTGCTAATATCATGTTCTACAAGAAAATACTACCAGCAAACACGTTAGTGTTCACAATTTGTTTTCCTTAAATTACCGTAATTATCTTAGAGTTCTCCATATCGTATAATGGGTTTGTTCATTCCTTCATTAAACAAGTATTAATGGAAAGTTGCTATGTGCCAGGCCCACTCTACTCTGGTACCAGTGACACACTTCTGCAAATTAACACTACATTCATTAGCAAATATTGCTATTTTTTAAATCTAGTGTGAAATATGTTATACAGTGGGAAGTACATATGTGACCTCAAGAACCAGAGGTAGCTAAGAGGAAAATGTGGGTTTTTTAAAAAGAGTACAATAGCAGACTGACTGGCCTATCAACCTAGCAGGGTAATAGGTTCATCAGAAGCAGTCTCTGGTTTGATGCTGCATTAGTCTGAAGAATGACAGGATAGCAGGCAAATCATTTCCTTCCCCCACCCTGAAAGGAAATGGAAGATTAAAGTAACTTCTAAGTACAATACTCATTTTCTGTTATTAACATGTCTCTTAAGAATTCAATTCAATCCAAAGGATACAGGTGCTGTATGCTAATATCAATTTTATATGTACCTACTGCAGTATTATGGGCTGAAAATTTTGTTTTCATTTACTCAACTATTTTTGCTGTATACATAGTCTCTATGGATAATGAATCTGTAGAAAGTGAACTGTTCAAAAGTACAATTAACAAAAATTCAAGGTTCTTTTTAAAAACATCTATTATCTTCATAATTACTATACTTGGCTCAGGGGTGTGTGTGTGTGTGTGTGTGTGTGTGTGTGTGTGTGTGTAAAAGTACAATTAACAAAAATTCAAGGTTCTTTTTAAAAACATCTATTATCTTCATAATTACTATACTTGGCTCAGAGGGGTGTGTGTGTGTGTGTGTGTGTGTGTGTGTGTGTTACTGGGGCTTGAGCCTAGGGCTTTTGCAATGAGTGACATGCTTAGCCCTTTTAATTTTTTGAGACAGGGTCTCACTAGGTCATTAAGTTGCCCAGGCTGGGCTCAGACTTGCAATCTTCCTACCTCAGCCTCCCAGACTGCTGGAATTATAGTGTGAGACACCACACTCTGCTACAATTCCCACACATTTTATCTTTCCTGCGAATGACTGCTAGACTGTGCCACATGCTCCTTTCACCAAACACTACAATGTTAACAATAAAACAAACCATCCTCCCAGCTTGTTACCAAATCCCATCCTAAGTCATTTTCCGTTCTTTACATAGAAATGATGTTAACTGTGAGAAGACTGGGGATGATCCTAGAAAAAGATTTGTACTTGCAACTTTATATCTCTGTATCTCCAAAAGTAGATGGTCCTACAAAGTTAGGGCCTGCTCTTGAGTGGCATACATTGTTTCTTAGAAATATTGTTCCACTACCTCCACACATACACTACATACGAGGTAATATATACAGTCACATGTTGGTACTGAACTGCTCTGAAACCCATTGAACTTAGTTCTCGATGCATTTCGATGTGAAAATTTTGTCCCAATACTTGTCATTTGGCATTCGATGTGCATGCTGCAACTTGTCAATGTTGATTAACTCCTGAGTCACTACCCTTTCCAGCCAAAACAATTTGTTTGGTACTCACTGTGGTACTCATCATGCCTCCTACACCCAATCAACCATGACTACTAAGGTACCACTGTATACAGGTAATAATATAATAGGCCTAAATAACACACACCACACTGTGTTACTACACTACAGCCTACTTCATCTCACTTCTATCACTATTCTTTTTTCTATGGCATATCCTTCCCCTTTTCCCTATTACTGCTTCCTCTGGTATTTCTGTACCAGTCACTCTTGGTGTCTGACTGGTAGCCTTTGTCAGCAAGGGCACAGACTTGCAAGCCCGTCCTTGTCAGGAAAATGGGACCTGAGTGGAGGTCAGACAGAATTATCTGTGAAAAGTTTTTCTCTGAAATTTATAGAAGAAAATACTGCCTCTTCCTTGTTGGACATGGTCAGGTCTGCGAATGACACCTGAACTCCTGTATCATCTTCCAACTATAATGGAAGAAATCACTAAGGATGATTGAGTATAAAAATAAGAAACATCTGGGTCCTCTATAACCAAACCTGGAACTTCCCAGACTCTGAACTGTGTGTCATGTGAGATAAAGAAGGTCCGTATTGTTTAAACCACTTATAGTTGGTACTCTTACAGCTGAAAACATCCTGATAGACTTCTTTGCTCTCTTGTGCATGGTGTTTATACACATTTCCTCTCTTCCTTCACTCACTGAGTGTGCATGAAGGGCTTACTATGTGCTGGAAACTTGGCTACACCCTGGGGAAGGAGAACACAGTAAAAGATTGCTCTGTTCTGGAAGACCCTGAACAGGGTAAGCATATGAACAGACCACTCTACGAGCACAGCAGAGAGCTAACAGTCAAATATGTGAGCGCAGAGCCCAGAGTCGAGTCTGTGGCACGTTCAGGGGAAAGTACACAGAGGTGTTGTTTCAGGTAGTGCCTCCCACCGTGCTCCCCTTTTCTTTCTCCTAAACTTTTCTACCCCTCCCCCCAAAAAACAATAGAAGCCAAAACACAAAATTCTGCATATTCAAAAATTATTTTCCATGGGAGAAATCTTACAGAGCTCATTTAAAACACTAATTTGGAAATAAAATTTTGGGTGTTCAATTAGTATTAAAGATTGATATGTACAGACTTAGATACTCATAAAAGGTTGACCAAGAAAAGCAGTAAGCCAAGAAATTTATCTTCAATACTTGAAAATATCTTGACCTCAGTTTAAATTTTAAATAACCTTCAGAATTAGTTTTTAAAAATCCATCTATTAGGCAATAGTGTGACATAATCTTACACTGTAGATAAAAGCAAGGTTAAAAAGTGGCTATAATTATGTTTCAAAATGAAATGAAAAAGGCTAATGTTATCCTAACAGAGTATTTATACTAGGATGATAGCGATATTGGTGTTATATTTTTCTTCTCTATTTGCAAAATTTTCTTCAACGTGGTATTTTTTAAAAATACAATCATATCTTCTGCTTAGACTTTCATCTACTGTGGTCAACTATAGTAACATTATTATAAAGAAAAATAGACATAAAATTTCTAGCTTATGTCTCAATGAAGCAGAAAGTTCCTTCTCTTTAAAATAGGTATGTGTCTCCTTACATAAAATATTAGGAAAGAGAATATAATTATCTGTTGAAGATTTACTGCTATACACTAGAAACATTTACTTTTTAATACTACTACCTTTATTCACATGCTTATTATATTTAAGTTAAAATGTGACATCCTTAAGTGTTAGGGGTTACAGTATTCTTAATCAGTTAAAGAAGTCAAATTGTCAGAGAAAATTATCCAACAGTATTTTCTTTATTCACAAATACTGAAGCCATTTTTGCAGACATGGAGACAACTAAATGTGCAGTCCCCAAACAGAATGGTCAGCTGTTTTCAGAAAAGGAACAGCCATGTCTGTTGGCCTCACAAACAGCTCACTGTGAAGGAAGGAACTGAGGCAGCCTCCAGCGTGGACTTTGCAAGGAGGTGAATGTCATCTTGTCACGCTCCTTTGTCTCTAAGTTTTCCTACAATTCTTTCTAACAATTAAGAGGTTATGTGCATGCAATTTTTTTAAATAACAGTAACAGGAAACCCTGGGGTGACAAGTGTTAGATTTACTTATGTTGCACTTTCCCACACAACTGCATTTTCTTAAGAATCTCACTCTGTGCTGCTCTTGGGGTCTGGGTATTTGGTTTGTTTCACTTTTTACTAACTAAAGAAATGAACTTGCACTGATCTTGCACTAGCAGATGTGAAGGGTTATGATTTAAATGGGTCAAAATCTTCACCTCAGAATAATCAAAAGTCTCAATAAAACTTGAAAGTTAAAAAGTAAAAAGGAGGACTTTTTTTTTTAAAGGAGGACTTTAAAGATTAACAGCAACCATAAAATTGGTATTGTCTATGGCTAGTATTAGAACTGACTGCAAAAAGAAAAAAAGAACCAACTAGGTTGACTAAAAGGAGGAGAGAGCACAGAAGAATGTCCATTTGCACACAATGGGTATGGCTGTTACAGGTAAAAGCAGGTAGGTCAGGCACAAGTGATTTTCCTTTAATAGTGCTCATATCAGTCTCTGTTTCTCTCTCTCTCTGTCTCTCTCTCTCTCTCTCCCTCTCTCCCTCCATTCCTCCCCTCCCTCTGCAAGCCCTTTTTTCTTTCAGTACTGGGTATTGAACCCAGGGCTCTTTGTAATTATGAAGTGACTGGTTGGCTGTTTAGGTCAGAAGTGCTAAACACAAATGCCCAGAGGCTGAGGCAAGTGACTAAATTAAGTGAACTCAGAGGAGGCAGGGAAAATAGGGAGTAGGGGAGCGGTACAGTGGAAAAGTCAAGGCACCATATAAGTGGTGGCAATTTCTCAGCTTCAGCCCCTGTGGCCATGAAGACACTACCACTGCCAAACCTTTCAAAGTGAAATTGCCTGATTTTACTGTTGGCAACCTTATTTTTCGAAGAACACTGTGTGAGACAATATAATGCAGCTCGAATAAAATATTCATCTTGAAATGGCAAGTAGCTCGATCAAAGGCCCCCACCACCTGAACATCTGTTAATTCCAAAAGAATACTCAGCCCCACTCCATTCCTAGGGCACTCCCCTCTATACTAGTGGATGAATCCTGACCCTTGCTTGCCTCATGTGTCTGTCAGCTTACTAGATAACTATCCCAGAACCCCTGTGTTTGCTGTAGTTTGTCTTGACCTTTGCCCCTGTACCTGGTATCTTCAGAAATCCTTTGAGTCTGTAAATTTATGGCTGCCTGAAAAGTTCAGATAACAGGACATGACAAAGCTAACCCAAATATATGGTTACGATACTCATTAACAACTGACGTGAACACCTACCTGTTGTAATGATCTAAGGAATTCCATTCGTAAAATGTAACCACAAATTCACTGTATAAAAGCTCTAGTCAAACTTCAAGCCAGGCTCAGGAGACCTTCCTTGCACTAGCAAACTCTCAGCCACAAGCTAATAAACGGACTCAAATTGGCTTTTCAGTGTGTGGCGTCTCTCCTTCTCATGCCCAAGTGAAGCGACCACTGGGCATCCTATCAGGCCACTCAGAGTCCTACTTCATTTGGAGGGCCTAGTCAGATTTGGGCACTCACGTGGGGACCCAGCCTCACTCCTGGTCTTCCAGTGGACCCGGAACTTACAGGG